>JAEAOA010002346.1:4187500-4327500 GCA_016746295.1 Potamilus streckersoni
AATACTTTCTAGGCCCTTGGTTTCCTAAATGACAAGTAGTTTATTACTTTCAAGTTCACATAAAAATAGCATAGATTAATCAGAAACATACTTAGAGAAAGTACATTTGAATGCTATTACAATTAATAGACCACGTGAACTTTCCAAAGCTGCAGTCATGGGTTGGTGGTAGTTTTTTGACTAAATTATTTAGAAGTATCATTGAGCTATCTTTCTATGCATGTATGTTGACTAAATGAGTTCAACTTGAAGTAAATCTCTCTCGTGTAATTCTGAAAAAGAAAAATGAATATTTTGACACAAAGCTTTTAACTGCGCTGCAAACCGCTTTGTTAAAGAAGTTGGATTTAATCAGCAAACATATATCATCACGAGCGACACATGTGCTTGTGTTGTTATTGTTCACTTGCTATGGTGTATGTTGTGTGATGCAGTCTTTGATCTGTTATCGAGGATATTGTTTCATGGATTAAGTTAATTCTGACAGCAATATTGTCACATCCGAGATACAAGCAATTGAGGATATTGCTTGTGAAACTAGTGATTGTCAGAAAGCAACCAATGTTTATGCTACTGGAAGCGACTTTGATGATAACGATTCAGTACATGCCGTTGTACCCTTTAGCCAGTGAGGTTCTCTTTAGCATATCGATCACTAGACTATACCTAAAAGCTCATTGTGACACACCTGATATCGTTCATGGGCATATGCATGTCATTGGACAACATTAAAAACCTACATGGTTATTTGACAATTTTTTTCCATCTAAATCAATAAAGGACTAATTTACTGGCCGGTCCGTTTTTCAATAAAGACGTTTTCGCATGAAACTTGATTGTTATAATTCATAGGCAGTGACTTGTACATACATGTGCGTAACTTAGATTTTTAACGTAGCTTTAACAATTTTTTTCAGTCATATCGCTACGATGTCTGCAGTTTGACAGTTTATAGTGATGTCTAGCACTGGGGAACCATGCCACAGACATGTGGCATGATGTCCCACCCAGTCACATTATCTTGACACCAAACCATCCAGTCCTAACACTGACCTCATAATGCTGAGCGCCAAGCGAGGCAGCTGTTAGTAACATTATTTAAAGTCTTTGGTATAACTCGGCCGGGGCTTGAACTCACGACCTTCCGCATTCGAAGCGGATGCTCTAACCACTAGGCCACTGGAGCGGTTGTACATACATGATACTTTCATCGGATGGTCAAACTTAAAATTCTATCACTTTTAAATGATAACACGTATGTATGGTTCTTGAAAAGTTTTATTACCATTAAATAAGAGTTCTGACATTTTCATCGGTGAATATGTCGTTGATGGTGTATAAGAAAGGTATTCGTGAAATCATCACGGTAGCAGAAGACGTGAAGTCTATGATTAGTCGATGTATTTAAACAATATGCTAGAAATGAAGAGGTATTCAGCGTAAAGAAAATTAATTTCTCGATAAAAAATTTAAAAATTGCACTTTAGTCATGAACCCGAGCCTAACCAAAATTAGCTGAGATGTTGGAATAGTATTACAAAGTGTCAAAGAGGCAGACGGTGTTTCTATTCCATTGTAAAATAATAAAATAAAATAGAGACAAACATTTGTATTACATATATTGTTATAAAGATATACAATTTAACAATTTAAAACAAAATGATAAAATTTTATATAGTGAATTGATAATAAGGCCATTAGGATACACAGTATCAAATTTATAAATCCAATAAGTTTCTTTTATGAGTCTATTCATGTCTCCATGCACAATATCTATTGGCATGAAAGAAAAAAGAGTAGCCAGTGATTATTTGTATCAAAATATGTAGAGATATTAGAGGAAAACTGAGGATCTCTATAATTTTTAATATCAAACCGATGATTTTTTATTCTCTTAGAAACTTGTTGAAGTGTTTGTCCAAAATATTGCATATTACATTTTGTACAGGTTATCAAATAAATCACATCAGTTGATACACAGTGTTTTAGCATAGAGAAAATGTCTTTTTTTGTATTAGCGCTACTGAAAGAAGTACTTTCTCTTATGTTTGCATAAATCAACACCAGACCACCCAACCTCTCTTTAGATTGTGTATCACATTTTCGTACAGGGAAATACGACAACATTACAAATCAAAATTTTAAAAATTATTGCACCACTGATATTTATTTTTTTACATCAAGTATACAGACCATAAGAACAATTAGAATAAAGAGATTGCCGACTCAGCTAAAGTTAGAGCGGTTTTGAACATCATCACAAATTACTAGACCAATCAGATTCCAGAGTCTGTTTTGAAAAATAACATAAAGCACTAAACCAGTCAGAGTTTATGGTAATTAGAAATCATTAAACTGTATTAGACCAGCCAGAATTTAGAGCTATTTTCAAGTTGAATATTATTATTCCTGTCTGATTTGTTTATGTTCGAAATCGTTTTAAAATACACAAAAAGAGAGACATGCGATTGTGATTTGATAATAATTATATATCTCATTTGTATTACATATATGGCTTTACTTTAAATTTTCACAAAACAATGTACATCATCCAAGCCCTTTTGGATCAAATTGCAATTTTCTCGTTTGTTTTCACAGCAACATCCTTTATAATTAGTATTGTACATGAACAAAACTTTTGTGTAGGTCTAAGTTATGCCATTCTAGTGATTCTTGTTTAATTTGACGTTTATTATTATCATATCCATACACTGAATAACAGTACACGAATAATTATGTTTGGTCCATAAACGGTCTCGTATCCTTATGATAGATAGTGAGAAGAAAAAAAAACATATGGGAAATATGTTTAAATTTGCTAAGTACGCACTTTGGTATGGATGGTCTAGTTACTTTTTTATTAGAGCTTTAATGTTTACATATCCTTCTGAGATATATAAAAGCACAGAAATGTACGAACGTCTTAGAACTGTCATTATATTCACTACTGATATGAACGTTTTAAAATGATTGTAGAACTATAAGTATAACGGTCTTGAGTTAGTTTCATGAAGAACAGAACCAGGGAAAACCATCATATAATGAGACCTTATGATTATTTGCATGATACTCCTTTTAAACAAAACGTAAAACATATCAAATAGAAAAAGTTCTGCAGAAGTAGAAGTGTTTATATTTTTTAATTTAGACTAGAAATAGTTTTGCAATTTAAATATAATTAACTTCACGGAGTTGTTATCAACAAGGATATAGTCATTGGCAGGTTTTTTTTAATACAATTAACACAGAAATATTTATTAGAAATGGATGATGGAGAATTAATGATGCGAACAAAATTGTGACAGAGCCTCTCTCCATCTTTCTCTCTCTCTCCTTTCTGTGCTTCAATATATAATGTTGAGTCAAATTTCCATATCGTAAATTTCAACAATACCGGTCCATCCTGAGCAATCGTTTCACCACTGTTGATAGGTCCTTTTCCCTTATGGACGTATCATGTCATTGAGCATTCCTCGAATTTCAGTGGCTGCCTAATCGTCCAGGTCTAGCGGGAGGATTCATTGTTGCTGGATACGGAGCAGGTGCCTCCATTTTCAACCAGATCATCACACAGTACATCAATCCCGACAACAAGATACCTGATATCATCGAGGGATCAGACAGGTAAGACATTAAAGATGGTAGGCTGGGTAGTGGTTGGGCGGGGGCAGCGCGAATTGAGTCAAATTAAGGAACATAGCTCGACTTTGATTATGTGCAAAAGCGCTGAAACATAAAAAGGTAGGTCTATTATGCTATCTCATTATAAGCCTGCTTCCATTTGGGTTGTCACTAGTCTAATTTGCCCTATGTAAATGAAAGAATAGTTAATTGACTATAAACGCTGAACCAAGCAAACTTCCATATTTTTTAAAATAGGTTATGTAGATACCCCACCTAAAACATCTAAAACATAACGAACTATTTCTGTTGGATAGTCAAAGAACACAGACTATTCAAGCATGGACGTTTAGGGTAAGCCGAGAGTGTCACTGGGGAAGCAGTTAAAACTGCTGCCCAGCAGTCGTTGTCCAGCTGTAATTTCAGGCATCTGGTTCGTTTAGCGTACAAAGCAAAAACGAGCACGCAAGGCATAATAACCAATAGAGACCTTTTATTGCAGATATTTCTCGGATAATGATCTACTTGACCGTGTACCCACATGCTTCTTGATTCTTGGCGTCATCTACACGGCCATGCAGATAATTGGAATTATCATGATTACCTCCCCTCCAGATGAGGTAACAGAAGTACAAGTCAAAAGGAAAACTAATAAAAGTAAACACTGTACATTTAACAGTTTTGGGCAAGAAACGAGCGACAATGTTCCCATCAAACATGCTAACTGCATTTTATTTGTCCATCCATAGCACGATCATTGATGTAGAACACGTTTAGGGAGGAACAGAAATAAGGTTCATTAAAAACTGAACGCTATTTAACATTGCATATTATTATGGAATTACTTTATTTAGTCTAATATGAGGCTTTCATTGTCATCTGTATCATTTTATTATTGGAACTATTCTTCTGTGGACATCAGCAAACAGTTTTTTCAACCATTTTTTGTGTCTTCGTTTTATTCACTACAGATCTGAAGAATGTTTTCATCAGGCGTTTCTAATTATGCAATTCAACAAAAATGCCATAATGTCGATTTCATTTCTCTGATGACTATTTCTAATCTTAGGATGCAGCCGTGAAGATTAATGTCGATGAAAGTAAAGGCAATTCCGTCAAACGAGAGGATATTCAATACGATGTATTCCAACCAGTTCTTGAAGATCTAAATAATTCCCTTGGTAAATGTGATTTGGCTGCAACCGAAATCATTAGTTCAGTTGATGGGAATTATATGAAATCGCATGACATTGAAAAGGGTGATACACCAGTTGTGCATGGAAATCTAAAGATGTGTACGACACCCGCTGAGAAAACAGACAAAACAAAGTGTGAACGAGATAATAAGGACACCAACTTGAAACAGACTCTGTTGCAGATAATGTTGATCACCCTTAAATCTAGAAACTTCTATGTATGGTTGGTGGTGTTGTTCTGTATGGATTGTGGGATAGGATTTATTACTACTCTCTACAAGGTATTTGGTTAAATATCTTATATTGATTTACATACGATCACAAATCTCGAAGGCAAAATGGTCACAAATGTGTGTGTGTGTGTCTGTGTGTGTGTGTGTGTGTGTGTGTGTGTGTGTGTGTGTGTGGACTTAATGGCCGAGTGATCTAAAGCGCTCACCGTTACGGATCACTGCCATCTTACCTGTAACGTGGATACGTGAGAAACCCTGCCAGTGCTTTCTCGTGGGTTGGTGGTTCTTCCCGATATTTTCCAGAGTTTTTCCTCCCAGACATGTAGGATAATGTCCCACCCAGTCACATTATCCTGATACCAGGCCGAACAGTCCTAACACTAAACTCTTAATGCTGAGCGTCAAGCGAGGCAGCTATTAGTACTATTTTTGTAAGTCATTGGTACGACTCGGCAGGGGATTGAACCCAGTATCCTCCGCATCTGAGGCGGACGCTCTAATCATTAGGCCTCCGGAGCAGTAAGGGTCATACACGAACCAGCGCTGAAGACATAATCTCTCTCTCTCTCTCTCTCTCTCTCTCTCTCTCTCTCTCTCTCTCTCTCTCTCTCTCTCTCTCTCTCTCTCTCTCTCACACACACACACACACACATATATATATATATATATATATATATATATATATATATATATATGAAATGTGTTTTGTTGACAGCTGCTGTTAATAATAATAATAAAAATAATAATAATAATAATAATAATAATAATAATAATAATAATAATAATAATAATAATAATAATAATAATAATAATAATAATAAGATGCTGAAAAGAAGAAATAGAGCAACAAATATGCTTCTTCTTCTTATTCTTCTTCTTCTTCTTCTTCTACTTCTTCTTCTTCTTCTTCTTCTTCTTCTTCTTCTTCTTCTTCTTATTATTATTATTATTATTATTATTATTATTATTATTATTATTATTATTATTATTGATCGAAATTCGTTGGTGAGGTAGCATCTAATAGCATTTGTCGTGCACTTGTTCAAGAGTATTTACCAATCATTTTCTTTTAAGCCCCTAGTTCTGGTAATCATAATTGTCGTTAAATGGTGTCATCACGTACTCAATCTGAAATCATAAAAGTTATATATTTTGTCCAACGTTTTCGTATTTTATCGTTCAGTAGTTGCTATAGTTCGTCACATTGTATGCTTATATCTTGCTGCGCGTGAGGAAAAATTGAT
Organism: Potamilus streckersoni; assembly: GCA_016746295.1. Lineage (NCBI taxonomy): Eukaryota > Metazoa > Mollusca > Bivalvia > Unionida > Unionidae > Potamilus > Potamilus streckersoni. Next base: position 4,193,795 of record JAEAOA010002346.1, read on the forward strand.
CACTAGATCATCAAACTTTATTGAAAAATTCTTTCTTTCTCTTATGACAATAAAATAGTTTTCATCCAACCCATAGTTGCTGTAATTTTATGAATATTTTGTCCTTTTGGGAAAAGGATTTACAATAATTGGTAAATATTTATTTTATCCAATATAGTGCAGCAGATATATGAAATACTATAGTACATTATGGACTTGGTGATACAATCGTGACGCTTGGCTTGCCGCTAGGATATGTCCTGGGAAAAAACGTAAACTATAAGGTCATCGCTGATTTTTATGTGACGGAAATTACAGCCATTTCCAAAATGGCCGTCATCCATTCAAATGTTACCCTAAATCTGGTTGACTGGTTCTACTTGTGGAGTTACAAACTTTATTGTTGTATGATATCCCAATATCCAGATGATATCCCAATACCTTCGTGGGAGACAGTAAGTTATGGAACTCAACACAGCAGTGTTACAGAGACTGGGATAAATGTGGTCTGCGTCAGGACAACACAAATGAAGTTCACAGTTGTGTAGCTGATAATGAAGGCGTCGGCTCAACGTTATAGCATCACAAAGCCAAATTTTGCGACTAGTGCAGAGTGCGTTTCAACAAAACTAAATTGAAACGAACTGTGAATAGGAAAGTTATAGATGAATTGAATGTATATTTCCCAGAGTATTACACACATTAAAATATGAAACAAACACCCGTTTCAACTGCAACAGGTTTAGGGTTATTTATGTTTGTTTTTATCGTTGTTAACGGATCTGTAGTTGGAGAATCATTATGCGAAGCATCAACACTTCAATTAAGTGCATGTCAGACAGATTGCTCTCAAACTCCAGGATAAGCCTCTGCTAGCCAAACTCTGTCGACGACTTGATTGCGCAAGAGGCCAAGTACTCCGTGAATTATATTGATACTCATAACAATAAAGCATGATAAACGAAATCATCTGAGTAATCAAATTTCAAAGCTACTAACCACGGCATTGGCGGGACTGGTATCTTAACTCGAGGACGTCTGTATGGAGAACAGCCAATGACTAATGTTCAAAATTGGCAGACTAGGCAAAGCTATTGATCAACAGACTGAAACAGGTTTTGAGTGACGTTGCTGAGCGTCTTCACTTAACCCACCCCAAAAGATAGAATCTTGGTGTACTTGCCAGACATTGGAAGCCATCAAGCCAGCCACGACATGGTACTCGTTAGCTAGCAGGACATCCGCTCTTCTTTTCAAAAGCATGCGAGTATGATGTTGATATTGATGCTATTATTCTTTATATGGCTGCAAAATAGTTCGCAGGTACATGATCAAAATGAAAGCATATTTAAATGCTCTTTTGGCTACTTCACTTTCGACATTACTTGCTATGATCCTGAATTTCTCAGAAAAGAAACCCCAGCCAATCTAGAGGTCATCTCCTCATTGAACTACACCACTATGACAGCTGTTGATGCTCAACAGTTATGTACGTAGTCGGAAGGTAGCTACCGCTACAAGTGCTCAAGACACCGCCCAGAACAGAAACGCCCCTCTCTCTGTCTCTAGGTTTCATAGTTCACACAAAGATTTGCAAATGTGATCTAGTGGACACTCTGTTCTTATATTCTTAGGGGCCCCGAGTGGCCGAGTGGTCTAAAGCGCTGTCCGTTACGGATCACTGCCATCTCACCTCTGTCTGCGTGGATTCGAGTCTAAGATTCGGCGAATGTGGATATGTGAGAAAGTTTGCCAGTAGCTTCTCGTGGGTCGGTGGTTATTTCCGGTGCTTTCCCGGTTTCTTCCTCCACCATTAATACTGGCCGCCATGTATAGCCTATCGTGTCCTGAAAAATGGCGTTAAACCCCACAACAACAACAACAACAACAACAACAACAACTTATATTCTTATATATGTATATTGATTTTTCCAGTGTGGAGCACGGGTACATGATAGCTCTATCCTACCTAGGAAGCCATCTTTATCCTAACTCGTGGATTATCTATTTTGATCTTTCTATTGCGAGGATAGTGGGTACAAAGTCGCACAATCTTCGTCATTACTTGACGTTCAATGTTCTTTCATATTAAGCAAGATAAAAATTATTCTCTTTATTATTTATGAAGGGTAAATTAGTTATAGACCAATGTTGAATCATTAGTTTTTCTCTGTCTCGGTTAATATTATGGATATAGTTGGACTTAATGTTTGAATTTGTTCACATTTGTATCATTGCGCAAGCTATCTGCAAAACACAATCCTGAAATCGTGTATTGTCATTACCTTAGTCGTTTTAACCATTACTTTTTGAAAGTTGCATCAGTATTCACAATATGCCATTAGGACTTGACCTACAATGTTTTTGTTCAGAAATGAAAAAATAATAAAAAAAGAATCATTCATTATGCTTCAGTGTAGGAACATTTTGACCCTTAGGTTGAATTTTTTATCATAAGCCTATGAACATCAAGATTTTCTATTATTTCACCTTGGATTGTCTGTCTTGTACGACCGAGTTCTGAGCATCTCACTTACCTTGGAAACAACATCTGCCAGCACTACGAAATGGAGAAAGCTGTCATCAGCTAAGGATAGACCTCTTTACTGCTATTGCAGTTAACAGTATTGAACCTAATCCCAGTTCAGCAAGTTCATATGGCTTCCTCCCATGGATCTGGTATATGCCTGTTCCAGTATCCATGTGCAAGATAGGAAAAGTGCAACAAGCTGTAAGCACACCTCATGACCATACGCAAATTTCTGTCAAAAACACTGTAGTTCGCCTACCGAAGTCATACACAGTATGCCATCTGTTTCTCTGTGTAGAAAAGATCCACTCATGTCAAAGCTAGAAAGTCTAAACAAATCAGACCGACAGCTCATCCCTTAGCCCATGCATAAAGAATACAGATGATTGGACCATGTGAGGCAGGTGGTGACCTCTTCAATACTCCAGGAGGATAAGTCAGTCATATTTGTTCCCATATTTAGCATCTGGCCACCAGTTAATGTAGTACCAGTTAGAAGCGTTGCTCTCACTTCTCTGTACCATCTATGCAATGGTCGGGTCCAATATGTGAAGATTATTCGTCATGTCATTCCATGGTTTTAGAGAAAGAACGTAGTGGAGATTATGAAACCTGAACACGTGACTCTCATAACTGTAAATCAGCCTCTATACACATTTGCAAAGCAAATCCAGTGGGGCTGGCGAAGAAGTCACGGTGAAAAAACCTTTCGTCAAGATGGAAGCTCCAAGGAACCTGTGCATCTTTAAAAAGACAGTGAGTGGATCAGTGCACTTATGCAAGCTGACACTGCCACATACAGAAAAGCAAACTCTAAATCTGAGATGGTTCAGGTCATTGGAGAGTTTATAGTCTCAATGAAGATGGGAAAAGAGACAGGTATCGTGAGCACATGCCATATGGACAAAAGGCGTTTGCGCAAAATGTCTAATCTATAATGGTTGTCATAGAAGAGTTAGAGAATCCATACAGTGATAACAGCGGCGAACTCATTGTCTTAGCCAATCCAGCTGTTATAACATTTTGTACACTAGGTTGATACGCCTGGACATGAGTAAATTACACCTATTTAAAGAGTGGCTTGTCAGCAAAATACAATCAATCCATTACTGATCCTATCAAGAGCAATTTCTTTCCCCATCTTTCGACAGCTACTCCAAGAGAAGTCAAGACCAGAGTTGTAGCTGTCAGCCCTGAAGAACAAATGTTCCCGATTCTACATGTTGTACGTTGTGCCACACATATAAGATGGGGGGGGGCATCAATGACCTCTAAGTATGTTAATTGGCGTTTTATCAAAGGGGGAAGATGAGAATAGAAAAACATTTTGGTCTTACATTACGTGGTCCTGAACCTAAATTCATGGACTATGAAACGCAAGTGTTCCTGCTATATGTTATATCCCAACTGCAGCTAGCAAGACATGTAGATGTAGTTTGGGATCAGTACCTCCTGGACAGCTTGAAAGATGGTACTCAAAGCAAAAGGTAGAATTAGAGTTAGGAGACGCGTCGAGTCAACCAGTGCTGTTTCCAGAATATGGTATGGATTTGTGCAAAATAATGACAACGAGACGGAGCTATTTTTTTCTGTTGACCAGTGCAGCAGCCATGAGCAGTAGCAAACAGTCATCAGCGGACACAAATCTAGGTTGCTATGTGCTGGACCCAGAGATGTGTCAGTTCGTTCTCCATGCAATCACGAGGAGTCTAATTCACTTATTTACGTCCCCGTGGAGGAAACTGCGAAATAATGGCATACCAAGGCTTTTCTAAGTACAGTAGATACGGATGTTGTTATTTTCGCAGTGAGATCAGCAAAGTGCCTCAACGTCTTTGAGACGTGAGTTGACTTTAGAACTAGGAAGAACAGTCAATTGTTCGCAGCTCTCAAAATGTCTCGAGTACTGGGTCCTGATTGGTCTCGTTTCGCCAATGACTGATTCTTTTACAGGGTGTGACATGGTGTTATTCTTTAGATGAAGATCAAAGAAGCCGCATGGTTAACACGAAATGCATAAATCTAGGTCACGTGAGTATGGATGTTACATCAGAGTCCATATAAAACTGGTTCAAGCTCCCGCTACGGCTTGTGGTCGTGCTGTATGACCGTACCAGCAATCAGAAGTGTGTAAACCAGACTTGTTTAAAACCTTTCACTCTGAAAGATTTAACACTTGATGACCTTTCCCTGTCAAAGGCAACAGACTGGTCAATGCCAGTCCCAGATGATGACGGTTGTTCCTGAATTTTCGTCTCCTAGTGAGATGGAAAGGAGCAGAACAAAACGTAGAAATGTGGCTCGAAAATATGCTGAACAACTCTTTCAAAAATTGCTTGAGTTTGTCGGTAACTCAAGCGCTACAGTTGCAAGAAAGCCTGCAGGGACAAAACAAGTACGGAAGCAGGTCTCTAATTTACTGCCCATTAGTCATCGTAATGGAGAATGCGCTCGAACCTAACAAAGTTTGTTATAGAAAGATTGTACATTCAACAGTATAATTATTTGATATATTATTTATTGTTGTATTATAGTGTGCTTTTGCCTCACGAAAATATCACACTTGATATGTTTCCTTCATAATACGAAATATATAATTTTTAATTTTATTATATGATCTTAAGCAAATATTTTAAATGCAAACAATACCATTCAATTAGCCTCAATGTAAATATAACTGAAATAATACAGTTTAATCAGATTTCAAAGAACAAGTGGATCCAGGTAACCCGATTCAAGGCAAACTTTACATGATGATTTGCATCTCATGAATGGCTTGCATCCCAGGAATATTCTGCGATGGCCCAATAACTAAATATTTTTTCTTAGCAGGTGCTCTGGATGTATGCCAGATTACATGTTTGTGTCACCAAACCCTCAATCCATTCACATACCTGCTACTCAAACATTGCTCAGATGTTGACAATAAAATGTCTTAAATTAAAGTACCCCCCATTTTTGTTCACAATGCAACGTAAAACTGTAATCAACATCTTATATGTTGCTTAGTTGTTTTCCTCTTTTATGGATTTTAGTCGTATGGACAGACATTTATCCAGGACGACCATTTCCTGGCACTTGTTGGATCTTTTTCGTCCATTTTTAACTCCATTGGTCGCCCGTGCTGGGGAGTCTTCATGGACCGGTTCACTTTCAAGGTAGAGTGTTTTGTCTGTATTTAAGTACGAGTGCCTTTATGTATTTATGTATGTACGTATGTATGTCGGCATGTTAATCTGTGTTTCCATCAAACTATATTTTTCTGTGAAATGGTCTTTCTTATATCTACAGTTTTTCTATTTCATGATGGATTGTATCTATCTGTTATATGATAGATTATATCCCTGTATCTATCTATAGCAAAACGGATTGTATCTATGTATCTATTTATCTATCAGTTGCATGATGGATTGTATATATCTATTTATTCTTATGCATGATGGATAGTATCTATGTATCTTTTTATCTATCCATTGCACGATGGAATGTATCTATGTAATCTATGTATCTATCAATTGCATGAAGAATTGTATGTATGCATCTTTTTATCTATATATTGCATGATGGATTGTATCTAAGTATATATTTATCTAGTACATGATAGTAGCATTACATGTATGGTATTCTTGATATGTTATACGGGCTGCTAAGTTTGTTACAGGATGACGTAAGAAAACAAGATTGGCATTGTCTATGAACTATGGCAGACAACACGATTTTCTGAAATATAGGTCATTTGCCGAATCGAGAAACTTTAAGAAGACGTAGAAGGCCCCATCAAAAATACATATATCCAATGTTTCGTTTCTGTTTCATTTCAGATTACAATGTTGTGCGTGACAGCCATATTTGCCAGCTTTACTGCCACCATTACTGCGTCAGAATGGGGTGGCGAACCATTCTTCTTCGTTTGGGTGTGTGGCCTCTATATCTCATTCTGCGGAATGTATACCACACTTCCAGCATCCCTTTCGAACCTTTACGGCGCGAACAACATTGGGATAAACTACGGACTTGTAACCATTATAATAGTAGGTTGAAACTAATTTGTTCTGCTTCTAATATTTGAATTTCTTACTGGGTGGAAATGAAGTTTCGTCTGATGTAAATGTCCATGACACAACAAAATATCCTTGCAAGGAATGTGAACATCGCTTTGCAGCACGAGCATTCGAATCATCCGAATGCAATCCAATTTATCAGCCGAGATGTAGCCGTGGATGTAGATTGACTTATCAGTTTACATTCGAGCAACTGCTTACTACAAACAATTGAAAAAGTATTTTGATAGGATTTTTTTTTTCAATTCCTTGTTTCATGTTATTCTTGTGACGGACAATATAGGGATTTAAGGTTTCCTTTGGTAATGATCCTGTTGTCTGAGTTAAATGTATTTCCATTTGTAAATTCCAGTGAAATACTTATTGACGGTTTTTCCTTTGATTATGAAAGTTTGGTGTGAGAAACAGTTTCCAAACGAAATAATTAGATAATTAGTAGGTATCAGTTGTCATACTGCGTTATTTTTATAGGACCCAATATTCAAGTTAGTGTCGTTAATTTACTGTAGTGCATATAAAACTTTTCAAGGGAATTGTATGGACCTCTATTTTCTTAAGAGTTCCATGTTCATATCAACATCTAATAGATGGAATTGTTTTACAGTGACTTGGTACTCTTACTATAAGTTGGCTTTATGTAAATCGTGCTAAAAATTTAGACACCTCTGTATCAAACATGAAACATCCAGTAGTACCAAATTCTGATAGATACTATGTTTGAGAACTACGTGTTGGTAGTTCTGTCGAACGTCCAGCTAGAGGTACGTTGACTCACTGATTAGAGCAATGCACTTCTACATCCGAGTACTGATATTCATGTATCAATCGAATGGGCTGCTGTTTTGTGCTGACGCTATATTCTTTTTAGTAATTAGAAAAGTAATTAGATGACGATTCATCAAAATAACAGAAGATTGATTGGAAAGGACAAAAGGAAAAATCAGTCGATTTTGAGTTTCAATACTCGATTAAAGTTTATTTCTTTACGATATTTAAGTTCTAAATTTTTAATTTATGGTTTTCACTTCATTGCAATCCTGCATGTTGAATAGATCAATAATAAACTATTCCAGTGATATACAATTTTTGACCATTGATCGCTGGGACTAGAAACGAAATGAGTTTTAGAAAGATAACTTGGACACTAATTCCGTGAATTGAGGGACACACAGGAACGTTTCCAAAGTAGTAGGAGAAAGTAAGAATCCGAGCTCAACAACCCCCTCCAGACCTCCAAACAAATACAAAATACCTAGGTAACGTAATAGAAAACCTATTGCAATCAATAATTGCGTTAAGAATCCGAGCTCAACAAATACAAAATACCTAGGTAACGTAATAGAACACCTGTTGCAATCAATAATTGCGTTAAGAATCCGAGCTCAACAACCCCCTCCAGACCTCCAAACAAATACAATAGAACACCTGTTGCAAAATACCTAGGTAACAGGTAAAATTTAATTACGTGATCTTCCAGAATAAGCAAAATGATATGTCAGACTCAATTTTCCAAATCATTACGATTTAGCAGAGCGTGGCGATTGTGGACTAAATTACGCATTAGAATTCCAGTAAGGTAAGTGGTATTATATAAAATTTTATGTTATATCATACTTCTTTTGATAATCTTTCTCATATTTGCTGATCCTCATGGGAAGAATATCTGTTAACATGTTGTCAATAATACGAAATTCACGTATTAAATCGTCCATACTATATTTTACTCCTCGTAGGTAAGATCTTATTTGATCAAGTAGTTTTTTGTAAGTTATAATTGATGTTAAGCAGCCGTGCTTTTTTATCGAAATTTTAGGTTCAACTTTTTTACAAGCTGCTGTAAGAGAAACACCAACACCGGATATGATTAACAAAAACGGGTTTAATGATATACCACTTGAAATTATGCCAGAACTAGTCATTAACAAGGGTAGATATGATATTACTCGAAGTATTTTGTTATAATATTTGTAGCATTTTTTAACGCACCAAAGTTTTTTATGATAATATTTGTAGTATTGTATTAGTGCGTCAACATCCTGTCCTGGAATATCTTTTGAAATATGATTGAAATCAACTATACTTTTTTTCATTATAATATTTGTTCACATAATCTCAGGCTTGATTAAGTAACTAGTTGAGGTGTTTCAGCCACAAATTCCAGACAATACCAATATGACGCAGCAGTTAATTTTTTGTCATCTGCTATTAGCATAAAAGTTTCTTCAACATCTTTGTTTAACACAATAGACACGGTTCCAGAGAAATTATCAGTCGAGTGACGCCATGGAAATAATGTAAATATATTAAACTTTGCACTGCTCAACACGGACAATCTATACACACCAGTGACCTCTGCAGTATGTTTGAGAGTGTTATTTTGCGGCGACCAAGTAGACATTCCAGAAGCAACAGTATAGACAATATTTTTAATCTGCTTGTGAGGAATTTTAATCATACTCGTTTTCTCAACAATACTAGGAATTCCACTAATAATATCGTTGAGTTTTGTGTTAATATTATCGAGTGTAATATCAACAGATGGCGGACTTCCAAAAAATTCGTTATTGGTTTTGTTTATGTTTCTACGAAAATTTAAAAACGTGGTGATGTGATTAGTAAAATCAGTTTTGAACTTGGTGATTTCATTGTTGATATCATCAACATATTTCTTTGTTACAGCATCAAAATCAGATTCTGGTGTTCTAAGATTATTGATGCCATTATTGTTCATGTTGAGAAATGCACGCATTATACCGCCACGCACCGACACGTACTTTGATTCCTGATCATCAACATATTTCTTAGTAGCAGCGTCATTATCCTCAGTTGGGTTTCCAAGGTATGTGATCTTGTTCTGGTTCATAACAATGTTTCCCGTAAATAAATCACCTGCTTTTCTAACATAATCGTTAACTGACCTACCCGAATCTTCTATCTTACCTTGATTATTAAAAGTAACAATATTATTAGCAACTGCAGTAGGATTTCGTACTAGTACATCTGATAGTTGTACATTACTCGTCTTTAATCGTCCTTGTTTGTCCTGGAAAACTACAACTTCATTTGGATCTACACTTGCAACGTTTAACAAATTGTTGATTTCATTTTTGAGCTTATCAAGAGTCGCATACTTGGATAAGTCACCCTGGTAACCTTCTGTTAATAAATCTACTGCTAATGTTCCAAATTTTGTATAGTAGCTCATTATACATACCGTTCTACACAAAATTGTTGGTTTAATATAACATAAAATTATACGATGGCGAAGATAATAAACTTTGACACCGAGCGATTGGTGAAGCATAAACATAACAATGAACTTCCAGACTGTCATTATCTTATTGTTGGGCGAACTGGATCTGGTAAAACAAATTTGTTATTAAATCTTTTACTCAATAATAACTTTAACTATGATAAGGTGTATATTTACACCATCAACCCCCAACAAGACAAATACAAATTATTAAACGAGTATAATGATAAACTTCGTGATGAACTTGGCATTGGTGATGATATATTTTTGATAAAACAACCAGAAGAACTCGTTCCAGTGAATGAACTCGATTCGTCAGAGCAGAAGATAATCGTCTTTGATGATATTCCGCTAAACAATGAGGAAATGAACAAGATTAGATCATATTTTTCACTATCACGTAATAAAAGATGTAATTCTGTTTATCTTGCCCAAGGTTTTTATAATGTTGATAGGTTTATTAGGCGAAATACGGGTTGTTTCATATTATTTCCCGGACTAGATAATGTGGATGTGAGAAATATTGCAAACGAACAATGTGGTGATGTTACAAAAGATAGATTTATCGAATTATATCATCGAGCAACTAAAGATAGATATAGTTTCTTTTTATTTGACAAGCTAGCGCGTGATCCAACCAAGATGTTTCGTTGTTGCCTTGAGACGTTTCTATGATATAATTTTGTAAAGCGTATAAAAATAATGGACAAACATCAACAGAAAATCGAATTACTAAAAAAGTTTCTCGAAACTCGAGCGGCTTTTAAGAAAAAGGTGGAAGAAGCTCGACGTGGACAAGTTCAAGCAGAAGAAGAAAGAACCAAATTTTTCAAACCTGTTACTGAGGCGATGCTTGGCAAGCAGCCAGAAATACAAACATCATCTCCAGAAGAACTAGCAAAAATGAAAGAAAAGGGTTTGTTTGGTTTACTTGGAGAAAGATCAAAAGAAGAAACTGTAAAAATTGTAAACGAACTTGTAAGAAACATTGCTGATCCTGCTGCACGACAAGCTGAGTTTGACAGGCTAATGAACAATCCTCTTGAACTTCAACACGCAATAACAAGATTGACGGTTAATCCAGATGAGATAAGAAGTATGATGGAAAAATTGTCAGAACAAACTGAGGAATTAGCTGAGAAACAAAAAACGTTACAAGAAAGTATGATAAAAATAATGCCTCTTGAGGATACTATCATATTTTACAGAAGACAAGCTAGGTCTAAAATAGAATATGTTGAGTATGAAGAGTTTATGGAAAAAAATGATATCATTGATATTAATAGTATTCGAGATTGGTCAAAAGAAAACTATGATAATTTGATGGAAAAATTAAGAGAAATTATAAAAAATGGTTTACATGCTGATGAAGAAATTAAAGATCAAAAAGATGAAGAAAATATTCCAACATTACTCAATTATATTAGAGATGGAATTATGGCTGAAATTTTACTAAAAACATCAATACAATATCGAAATAAACAAGGAGGTTATAGTAAAGGATGGGATTTTAAAAGACTACTCAAACAATATGAAAACATGCGAGATAAAAGATTACCGGAAAAAAAAGGAGGTGGAGTTAAAGTTTTTACATCAAACGCAGACATAGTCGATCGGCTAATGCTGTTGATATCCTCTAAAGAAGCTGGTAATGAAAGTGTAGAGATTGATAACGAAATTATTGATATACTTGATCATCTAAGATCGAGTGGATTACTAACATCATCCGAGTACGAAATTTTACACCGCGATCTTATCTAAAATATTAGTATAATGCAAACAACATTATTGCTTGATTCGTCACAAATAACAGGAAACAGCGCGAATTTTACAGTAAATTACAACCCACCAATAGAACTAGATCCTGCAAAACAGTATGAGATTGGATTAATTTCTTGTACTTGTTGGAACGCCATGCCGAATATTAAAACTGGGATTAATGATGAAATTTTAATCGTTAATGTTAAACAATCTCCAACATCACAAAAAGAGTTTATTGATATACAATACAAACTACAGATTCCACAAGGAGCTTATAACATTACTGATCTAAACAGAACAATAAAAGAGCTTCTAACAAAAGCTGGTGGGAATGCTGACAATTTCGAATTAGCGGCGAATTATAACACCTTACGAGCTAGGATAACAGTGAAAAGAAATATGAAAGTCCTCTTTGAAGAAAGAAGTTTTGGAAAGATGTTAGGTTTTACTAGAGTTTTATACTATACCACCGGTGAAGATAAATCTTTGACATTTGATGGAGAACTACCAGTAGATATTACAGAAGTAAATACAATACTCATCAATTGCTCTATCGCATCTGGATCTTATACGTCAAAAGGCAACCGCGGGCAAACGATCTACAGTTTCTCACCAGAAGTCCCACCGGGTTCTCTCATGCAAATCAATCCGCGACAGATTATCTACTATCCAATAACACCTGAGAATCAAATTACAAGCATTACAATGCAACTCACAAACCAATCTGGACGACAAATAGACGTGAACAACGAGATAGTCACGTATTACTTACACCTACGCACTGCCTAGGAATGTGATTTTGTGTACATAATTTTATAAAATGAGACGAAGAAAAGTTTATCGAAGAAAAATTGTAGGTGGATTTTTTGGAAATATATTTACAACAATTGCAGAGAATATTCCAGGAATCGCGCGTAAAGTAGCGCCCATTGCACTTGACGCTGGTAAAGCTTTCGCTACAGGGGCGGCATCTTCAGCAGGCACTGCAGTAGGGCAAAAGATTGCTGATAAGATTAAAGGACCTTCAACAACACCTACGGTGTCGGAAATAAAACGAGTAATATCAGATATTGCGCCAACAGAAGAAACAAAACGAGCTATGATAGCTACAACAAAAAAATTATTGTCGCCGAGTGGTGAAGAAATAGTACGTAAACTTGTAAAGAAAACAGCGCCGATGACCCCTGCTGCCTTTTAATTTTGTGTAACGATTATAAAATAAATGTCAGCTAAAAACTATCTCGACTTTGCAGAAGAAATTGATACTGACGATGCTGTAACAGAATTAGAGTATGTCGAGTATCTCGATGAGAACTCGAACGAACCGAATAAAACCGGAGTTAGAACTTTTAACACAAGAGACGAGGACGTGTTTCTACTACCCCATAAGGCAATGTTAGAAGTGCGTGGTCAAATATTAACTGCAGCAGGTGGTGATATTGCAGCTAATGTAAAAATCGCTCTCGTCAATAATGGTTGGAGCTTGTTTAAGAGTGCACGATACCAACTGGCCAATCAAACCGTAGAAGATATTTCAATGCATTTACCCATAGCGAGTACAATACTTAACATCGTTTCGTTTAGCGATGACTATTCCAGATCAATAGCCACAAACATGATGTGGTTCAAAGATACTGGAGTAGGGACAACTATTTCAAGTGAGTTTATTTCAAGTGGTGTAAAAGTACACGGAGCTGATGCCGCTGCAGATCTTGTAATTGTAAGAAATTTTCTTATTGATAATGCTAACAATCTTGGTATAGCCGCACCAGGTGCAGCTGCTAATGAAAACGCTACAAGAAATTCACTTATTGCCGCTTGTAATAATCATGGTATAACTCCACCAGCTGCAGGCGCAGATGGTGTTGCGATGTTAAATTTTATAAACGATGTTATTACTGCACGTAACATAAGATATAACGAGGGATTTGTTAAACGAAAAGCATTTGCCGCAGAATCTCGCCAAATAACGATGATGCTACCGTTAAGCACAATCTTTGGATTTTGCCGTGATTATAACAAAGTGTTTCGAGGAATAAAACATACCTTAATTTTAGATCGAGCTGATCAAAACGATTGTATAATACACGCCGATGGAGTGGCTGAGGGACAGTTTTCTATTACAAGATTAGCACTGTGGATGCCTCGGGTTGTCCCTTCATTAGCTAAAATGATGGAGCTCGAATCTTTACTAGCCACCTTTACAAAAAAGATACACTTCCAACAGAACAGGATTTATCAAACAGCCATTCCCAACGCGACTGATTACACATGGCGTGTAACGACCACGCCCAGCGAACAACTACCGCGACACTTGTTCGTCGTATTTCAACGACAAGCACGTCGTAACAATCAGGAAATAAACAACTCCGTATTCGATAACCCAGACGTTAGACGAATATTTGTGAGAGTAAATTCCAAACAGTATCCCGAACGTGCAATCGAATGTAACTTTGCCGCAGACGCCACCAGAAACATCTCTCGGCCGTACATGTATCTTATGGAAGCAATGCAAAAATATCAGAACGCGGACAGTGGATCTCAAATATCAATAGAAGAGTTTCGAACGCTCTATCCCATCTTTTATTTTGACGTATCAAAACATTTGGAGCGTGTTGTGGGATCGACTGCAGATATTGAGGTCACGTGGACACTGGGCGCTGTGCCAGGTGAACAGTATAACGTATACGCGCTATTGGTTAGTGATCGATTTCTGACCATCGATTCAATCAAAGGAAGAATGACAGTACAAGTTTAATCTAACAACTTGGATATAACATTATGAAAACCAAATACACAACTCGAGAAATATACCTAACATCTGGTCAAGTTGAAAAATTATCAGCAGCTGTTGCTAAACGCAGCTCTGTTTCTTTGATGATCTCTACGGAAACTTCAAATAAAATTGCAGTAAAAGTCATGCTAACGCAACAACAAATCAATAAACTCGACAAAGGAAAACCATTTGTGCTGAAATTATCTGTTTCTCAGGTAACTGCAATGTCAAAAGAAGGTGGATTTTTTGGACCAGCGTTATCAATAATAGCTAGCAAAGTTTTACCAGTACTTGGTACACTTGGACTTGCGGCTGCGTCAGGAGCAGTCTCTGGCGCAACGAAGAAAGCAGTCGAAGGTCGTGGTATCAAACAAATCTATCGTTAATTTTATGTAACAGTATAAAATAAAATGCCAACGAAAAAGTCGCCGAAAAAAACAAAATCATCGAAAAAAAAGAAAACAACAAAACGCAAACAAACAAAACAAGGAGGAATTATTCCTTTCGCTCCACTTCTAGCGGGACTAGCGGGAAGTCTGCTGCCAAACTTACTAGGAATCGGACGCGGATTAACTCTACCAGGGACCAGACGTTATTGAGCAATTTTGACATCATTGAAAAATTGAAGGACGTTGTTGGATTTCGAGGAGTATTTTCCAAGGATGAACTCGATGACGTACCAACAGGCGGTTCTTGTGTTGTAAATATTGAAAACTTCAATGATGGCTCTGGCACCCACTGGGTTGCTGTCCACGATAACAATTATTTTGATTCGTTCGGACTTCCTCCAAGCGATCTCATAAAAAAATATATTTTTAAAAAATTTGATAAAATAAATTATTCGTCTAATCAACTACAGCCGATTGGAACATCAGCTTGTGGTTATTATTGTATCATGTTTGTCAGACAAATGCACCAGAGTAAAAGCTCTGGAAGTAAAAACTTTTTGAAGTTTATTTTACAATTTGATGAGCATCCTTCTCATGCGAATGATAATATTGCAATCAATTTTATCTAAACTCCTGATATAATAATGTCAACATACTGTCTCAAATGCAAAACTAAAACAGAGAACAAGGATGAGATGACGGAAAAAACGAAAAATAATAGAATGATGTTAAAAAGTATTTGTGCAATCTGTGGTAGAAAGAAAAGTATGTTTTTGAAAAAACAAGTAGGATCTAGCGTTGATAGAGTTATCTTGATCGACGATTAATCTTATGAAACAAAATAAAATAAAATGAAATGCAATTGTGATTGTGACAAAGATCTTTGCATAGAACAAGATAAAATCATTACGTACTGTCAACGTTGTAACAACAGAGAAATAATAGGGTTAGGTATAGATATACATAAACTAATTGGTAAATTACCAAAACCAAAAGGCGGTTGGACCTTGCCAGGTCATCGTTATACAGGTCCTTACAATCCGCTAGACCAACAACTAGATGAAAACGACAATCCATTGCCAGGACAAGAGCCTTATAATCAAGTGGATGCAATAGCAATGCGTCACGATATCTGTTATCGTGATCATGAAAACTCGAAAGCAGATTGTGATAAAGTAATGTTAGACGAATTACATGATATGGAGCCAACAAATCTACGAGAACGTTTTGATAGAAGATTTGTTCAGGGAATGATAGGAGCAAAATATAAACTTGGACTCGGAGAGTCTCGTCAATCGCCTCGCGATCGGGAAAAAGAATTATACGATGATCTTGCAGTCGAACTACACAGACCTAAAAAAAAAAGTTTCCGAGACGTAAAGTTGTTGCAAACGCTGTAGATGATATCTGGGCAATAGATTTGGTAGATGTATCCAATCTGGCTCAGTTTAACGTTGGCGCTGATGGCGCTCCAAAGAAGTATTTGTTTAACGTTATAGATGTTTTCAGCAAATACGCTTTTAGTGTGCCAGTTTCAGATAAAACAGGAACGTCAATCACTGATGCGTTAAAACAGATAATAACGAGTACCGAAAGAAAACCAAACAAAATCTGGACTGATCATGGAGCCGAGTTTTTTAACAAAAAGTTTGAACAGTTTCTAGAACAAAATAATATTAAAAAATACGTTACAGGAAACGAAGGCAAAAGCGTTGTTGTCGAGAGATTTAATCGCACGCTAAACGAAAAATTACATAAACATATGACAGCTAAAAACACCAACAGGTACATCGATGACCTTTCTCAAATCGTAGGCGAATATAATAACACGAAACATCGAACCATCAAAATGTCACCCAATGACGCTATCAAAAATCCCATATTAGCAAACGAAAACATGTACCGCAGACATAAATTTAAGGTCGGTGATAAAGTTAGAATCTCTTTGACTAAAAAGATATTTGAAAAAGGATTTACTCCAAACTGGAGCGAAGAAGTATTTGTTGTTGATAAAGTACTCTTAACAATACCTGTAACGTACTCGTTAAAAGATCTGGCAGGTGAGCCTATCGTAGGTAGTTTTTACGAACAAGAACTACAAAAAACTGAACAAGATGTTTTCGTTATCGAAAAAGTGATTAGGAAAAAAGGAGATAAAAGTTTAGTCAAATGGCGTGGGTATAGTGATAAATTTAACAGCTGGATTCCAACCCGGTCGATTTTATCGACTGCGAAATAATGCTATTATAAATTTCCTCATACTTTCGTTTGATAGATTTGCATTTTACTGGTTTACATAATGATATTAGATATTGTCTGCGATCGTCAGAGATCGTCATAAGATCAAAAATCTTGACAAATATGAAATCGAATTTGATATTTTTCTGTCGGTCTGGAATTTTGATGTTTAAAAAAGGTCTGATTAACTGTAAAAATACCTGCTGTTCGGTAACGGTAAAATTAAATTTTATAATTTTTTTAGCAATGTGATACTTGACATTATATTTTCCAGTGGTTGGTCTGCTATAATTATATCTGTTAACGACGGTGACTATTTCACCATCATCAGACTCGTTGTTATATAAAATATCATCTTCGTTATAACCAATGGATTTGTCTATCATATCATTAGAGATTGTGGAGACCTTATCGCTAGCAAGTCGTTTCATCATATCCATATTATAATATACTTTTTATCTAATTTGTTGTTATAAGATGACTGACAAGGTCAAATATCACCAAAAAGTTAATATAATAAACTACCACGAACTGACTGAAGCGGTAAGAAAATGCTTGTCAGGTTATAGTTCATATTCCGTTGACGTTATTGTAATGCAAGGTGATTCTCATAAAATATTACTAACAGAAGCAGAAAAAAATAAAATTAATGAAAGTGCAGTAACGACGCTAAAATTTGATTGCGATGATATTATAGCATTTGCTCATCATTGTTTGACTAAAACCGAATTACAAAATATTATTAATCATCATATCTAAAAATAATACTAGCATCATATTTGTTTGAAAAAGCTGATTTTGTTGCTCCATCAGCTACAAATTTTACTGCTCTGGGATTTATATTATAATATTTCGCCGCAGCTGTAATTGATTTGAATTTGATCTCCTCATCCGTTTCAAGGTTTAACGAAATAACAGGTTTTATTGGGCATCTAAAATTAATACCACCACCTCGTCCTTTTCTCACATTTTCCTGTTGGGTCACTAGCTCCAGATTTTCCAATCGATTGTCTGTTTTTACATTATTGATATGATTAATAACCAGACCATTGGGTATAGATCCGTTGAACACCTCGTAAACAAACCTATGACCAGTATAACAAACTCGATCTGTCGATGTTCCTCTAACAGTTACTATAAGATATCCCATATTGTTCATAGAACTAAGAACTTTTTTAGTTTTTCTGTTTCTTATAATACCACGATCGTTAGCCTCGTATAAATCAAAGACCGGATGCGGCTGAAACTCATCTTGTAAGGATAAATTTTCAATATTATCATCAGTGACTTTACCGTTATAATGATATACTCGTTTCCCCTCTGGAATGTCATCGCAAAATAACGTGTAAATAAAATCTTTTCTAAACATCGTAATTCTTTCAGTATTATCTCCCTTTACACTAATCGTATAACCCGCTGGCGTTGCTTTACCAACAGATATTCCAGTAATGATATTAATAACCGAACCAAGTGCATTTCCAGCGTACAGGTTGTACTTTTGGTAAACGTAATATTCCTCTTGCTCACGTGCGCTTGTCAGATTTACTGTCATTATATTATAGGTGATATTTTTATCTCTAATTGTTGTTTAGCGGAGTAAATTATCAATTAGATATTAGACTATAGTATAATAATGTTGAAATTGCGTGATATAGCCAAGAGAAGTCTTATTGGAGAACCTGTTAAAATAGCGACTGCTTTTGCAGGTTTTGATAATAGTTATCAGTTTGATAATCAAATTGTTTTAGTAAATTTTACTACAATAAATCTCTTTCATCTGCTACAGACGACTGTAAAACGTGAGCTTGAAAAACACAAGGGTCTAAGATTGTTAGTGCAATATCACGTTATATTTTCAAAACTACTTGTGACGGAAGAATCTACTAACAAGGAAATTGCAGACCCTTACATCAACGCAAAATCTAGACGTGTTTTACTTGGTAGTGATCTTTTGTCACTATCTAATGAAATACACCAAGAAATTTGGAAAAAAATAGAAGAATTTACCGAATTAGGTTCGGGTTGGAAGTTTGAAATGATCAAGGAAATTTTGTTTCACACGATGAAATATAACGCATTACGCGGTAGTTCGTATATCGACCTGCCACCAAAAATAAAAAATAAACAGTGCTGTATAAACATAAAAAACGTCGATAGCAAATGTTTCCAATGGGCTGTTCTTTCCGCGCTATTTCCAGCAGAAAAAAATGCTGATCGTGTTGAGAAGTATATCAGTCACGTGTCAAGATTAAATTGTGCTGGTACTGACTTTCCAGTGGCAGAAAATCAAATACCAAAGTTTGAAAAGCAAAATAATGTTTCGATTAACGTTTTCGGATTAGATGAAAAAGAAAATGTCTATCCGAGGTATATTTCAGAAAAAGCTTCACAAACGACTATCAATTTACTGTTTTATAAAAATCATTACGTTTGGATCAAAAACTTTAACAGACTAGTTGGAAGACAGTATAATAAAAATAACAACAAAAAGTTCTTTTGTTATCGCTGCTTGCACGGTTGTAGAGACAATGAAACATTACAAAAGCATTTGCAGTACTGTAGTGACGTACAAAGAATAACAATGCCATCTAAAAAAGATAGCGTGTTACAGTTTGTCCATCATAATCATAAACTAAAAATTCCTTTCGTCATATACGTCGATTTCGAATGCTTACTTCAACCTGTACTTGGCGTAGAAAATGATCCTAACCAATCGAGTACAAGAAAAATTCAAAATCATGTTCCGTGCGGAGTAGCGTACAAGGTAGTTTGTTGCGCTGATTCGAGATTATCTAAACCAATCCAACTCTATCGAGGTAAAAATCCAGCTGTCTGGCTTCTCAAGCAGTTGATTAACGAAGTTCATAATATTACTTATCGTTTGAAAAAAGTAACTCCAATGTTAAAATTAACACCTCAACAAGAATCTGATCACGAGCAAGCGAAAATTTGTTATATTTGTGAAAAAGCTTTTGATGATAACAAAAAAGTACGTGACCATTGCCATTTGACCGGACAGTATCGTGGAGCGGCTCATGACCAGTGTAATTTAAAATTTCACGCTCCAGATTTTATTCCAGTTATTCTTCACAATTTTCGAGGATATGATAGTCACATCATCGTAGAAGCTTTTGGTGATCCTGAGATAAAAGCTCATCTAAAACTCAATAATGTCATCAAATGCATTCCAAATAATTTTGAAAAGTATATGTCAGTTACGCTAGGTAAATTACGTTTTATTGACAGCCTGCAGTTTATGGCAGCCTCGTTAGATGAGCTAGTAAAAGGTTGTAGTAAATTTAATAACCTAAGAGACTGTTTTGGAGATAAATTTAATCTATTAGCTAAAAAAGGAGTTTTTCCATACGAATATCTCGACGATTGGAGTAAATTTGATGAAACATCTTTACCTAGCAAAGACAAATTTTACTCGCAACTTAAAAACGAAAATATCACTGATGACGAGTACAAGTATGCACAAGATATTTGGAAAGAGTTTGATTGTGAGACTTTTGGTGATTATCACGATTTGTATTTGAAAACTGACGTGTTATTATTAGCAGATGTTTTTGAAAGTTTTCGAGAAGTGAGTTATAATAATTACGGACTAGATCCTTGCTGGTATTATTCTGCCCCCGGACTGTCATGGGATGCTCTGTTAAAGTTTAGTAAGGTAAGGTTGGAATTACTGACTGATGTTGATATGTTCAATTTTATTGAAAAAGGTATCCGAGGCGGTATTAGCGTGATAACGAAGAAGTATGCTGAAGCAAACAACAAATATTTGAAAGAGTATAATCCTGACCTTCCTTCGAAGTATATAGTTTATCTAGATTGCAATAACTTGTACGGGTATTCGATGGCAGAGTCAATGCCGTTTGGTGAATTTCATTGGATCACGGCTGATCAATTTCTATCAGAGACAGAAAAAAAGATACCCGACGATGTTTCGTATTTCGTTGAAGTTGATCTCGATTATCCAACTTCGCTACACAAATTACATAACGATTATCCTTTCTGTGCGGAATCGATGGTTATAGAATATAGTTTGTTATCAGAAGAACAACAAGCGTCAGCATTACCAAGACAACATTCTATGGTAAAGAAACTAGTACCAAATTTGCTTCATAAATGTAATTATGTTTTGCATTACAAAGCTTTAAAACAAGCAGTCGATGCTGGTCTCGTGTTGAGAAAAGTTCATCGCGTACTAAAATTTAATCAGTCGCCGTGGATGAGAGGTTATATTAACTCAAACACTACAAGAAGAGCTGCGGCAAAAACTGATTTTGAGAAAAACTTTTTCAAACTGATGAACAATTCCGTTTTTGGTAAGACGATGGAGAATATTAGGAAACGCGTAAATATCGAACTAGTCAATGATGTCAATCGCAGAAACAAACTTGTGTCAGACGATGATTTTGTGAGCATGAAAATATTTAATGAGAATCTTGTTGCGATACAAAGAAGAAAAACAAATCTAAAACTAAACAAGCCGATCTACGTTGGAGCTTCAGTCTTAGATTTATCAAAGTGGCTGATGTATGATTTTCATTATAATTTTGTTAAAAATCAATGGCCGGCTAGTAGATTATTATTTACTGATACTGATTCGCTCGTATATGAAATCGAATGCGAGGACATCTATCAGGATATGTACAATAATCGACATCTGTTTGATCTTTCTGATTATCCACGTGACAGTAGATTTCATGACGACACAAATAAAAAGGTTATTGGTAAGTTCAAAGATGAAATGAACTCGAGCGCTATCAAATACTTTATCGGATTACGTAGTAAAATGTATGCCGTATTGTTAGACAATAATAAAATAACAAAAAAAGCAAAAGGTCTGCCTCGTGATTTTGTTAAAAAGTTTATAAAATTTGATAACTACAAGTACGCGCTTGATGGCGGTGTTAGTTTTATAAGAGCTATGTCAATTCGGACAAATCATCATAAGCTCGAAACAGATGTCCTTATCAAACGCGGTTTGAGCAATTTTGATGATAAACGTTATTGCGAAAATGGGGTAGATACATTTGCACTTGGGTATTGTCATGATGATAGAGATATATTTGACATTATCTTTGCAAACTAAAATTTTATCTAAACTTTAAAAATAATGTTTGAAAATTTGACAGTAATAAATAGCTACAGTAGCAAAATCAAATATCTAATGATGGATGACAAACCATTGACAGTTGAAATTAATAATGAAACATCAGGCATATGCTTTAGTGGTACCCGTGACAAGTTAAAACTTTCGCTCATCAGATCTGATGACAGCGAGTATTTTAATTATCTCGAACAATTGTATCAAAAGTTGCTTGCGGAATTTAAAAACTTTCACTGTCCGATTAGTCAGCAAAAATACACCAAACTTACAATTGATCTTGATCGGTCAAAGGTGTATTTTATCGACAAAAAATACCCTCTTAACAAATCACAAATAAAAGATTTGTTTGAGTCCCGTCGTTATGTGAGCGGTAAAGTAAAGTTTAGCCTCTATCACCATGATAATGAAATATTTTTGATATCTACAGTTGAGACATTAACAGTTGGTAATGAGGTATAATACCACTTACCTTACTGGAATTCTAATGCGTAATTTAGTCCACAATCGCCACGCTCTGCTAAATCGTAATGATTTGGAAAATTGAGTCTGACACATCATTTTGCTTATTCTGGAAGATCACGTAATTATATTTTACCTGTTACCTAGATATTTTGCAACAGGTGTTCTATTGTATTTGTTTGGAGGTCTAGAGGGGTTGTTGAGCTCGGATTCTTAGCGCAATTATTGATTGCAATAGGTTTTCTATTACGTTACCTAGGTATTTTGTATTTGTTGAGCTCGGATTCTTAACGCAATTATTGATTGCAATAGGTTTTCTATTACGTTACCTAGGTATTTTGTATTTGTTTGGAGGTCTGGAGGGGGTTGTTGAGCTCGGATTCTTACTTTCTCCTACTACTTCCAAGTGTGGGAAGATGATATTTGCCATGAAATATAGTGAAAAATATGTTCATCTGATTAAAGGCAATAGATGATAGGATGTGGTAAATTTTAAAACAAATGTCGTCAATTTTTAAATTTAAAGTTGTTTACAATTTTAGGAGGATAATGCCGGATTGGGACTGAATCTTGCTAAGACACTAAACATATTTACCAGAATGAATTTTTTATTTATAATGTCACTCGAATATGAATGAGTCTTTTTTCATACTTGTGTGCATAACGTCGAACTATGAATTTAACTGAATAATTCACAAAGCACAACAATAGATATTTTAAAAAATGATATCGTTCCTAAATGAAACAATTCGAAGCGTGTAACTACAAAAGGGTAATCAAAATAAAATCAACGTATGTAGTTTATTGACAAATATGATTTATATATGGATCTATCACACAAAATGATGAATTTTTATAGGTTAATGCATGTGTATGGGAAAATATGAACGAGTTTTTTGGATGGCTATACTGCACGACATTTGGAGTGCAGTATATCCATCCGAAAAAACGAGTTCATATTTTTCCATTCAAATGCAGTAATCTTTTATTAAATGCTTATTTTTGTTTCATTACCAAAGACTTATTAATAAAATTCACAAAAATATATTTAAAAATAGTATTTTGATATTTTATTATTAAAATAAATAAGTTTACAATCGTAGATTCTTCTTCAATACACAATAATAGTATTCATGTGCATATAGCTCCGCACACCGACCTTTTAACTTCATAGCGTTCCGCGCGCTCACTCAAAAAAGAAATCCCATTTTAGTCTATCTGAAATTGAAATTTAAAGTCATATTATGACTTTAAGCTTCATATCTGTTTCTGTTCTGCCATAGATAGTTTGGAATCGTAAGCTGGAAATATATGAAAATTTTTAAACATAAATTCTTAAAAAGATGCTGGTTTCAACATTGTTTTTTTAGTTAACAACAGATTCATTTCTTGCGGAGTTCCGTACAGTCTACTATGGAATGTGATTTCGATTTCAACAATGTAGTCTGGATTCTATAGGCCTACATATTAGAGTACACAGATGTGTATCAGTATTTGGAAACCACGTAATTCTTTTTAGCAGACAGTGCCCACAAAGTACAAAGTACATCTTGAGATGATTAAAGAGGCAAAAAGGCATGTAGATTTATTCTCATTATTATTACCAATAATAGATGACATAGTTTATGCCCAGTCACTTGCATTATCTTTGTTGGAGGGACCCCAGATTTCGACAGTTTGTCACAGTAGTCTACCTTACAGAATAGTTGGTAATTCTCCCCTGGATTTCTGCCCTTTCTGCTTCTCATTTCATCAGGGTTTCAAGTTGATTACCCCCCATTGGTCTCATATAATACCTGCAATTTTTAATATTTGTACAGTGAATATATTTTTTATTTAATTCAATATTCCAATGCACACGCTCATAAAAACCCGTTTTATTATATTTGGCAATGTTGATTGCCTTTCATTGTGAAAACGGTTTGGTATGTGAATGTTATACAATTAATTACAGATTTTTCCCATATTTTTTGTTTTATTTTATATAATTTTATTTTCATTCATTCTTTGCCTTGTCTAAAAGATTGTTACTACTTTTTTTCTTTTTTTTGCTTTAAATAAGGACATTAACTGAATCTTTAGAAATATAATTACCATATGTGGGAAGTTTATGTCAGTTGCTGCATTGGAATTGGTGTCAAATAAAAGGGCTGTCGGCATTCATCATTTCCAACGGTCTTCGTTTCAAATATTGCTGATAAAAATGAACAGGGTCTCGCTCCGGTGCTTTTCCGGTGGGGAAAAGTGCGAGGTATTGTTGATCTATAGTCATCCTTCTCCATACCATCAAAGGTTTTGCTATCCCTCTCAGCATATTGAAGATATTGGGTACCGGTGTTATCGGTGAAAACTGATACGTCTGTAAACTTTAGCTTTCTGTGCTTGTCTCGGCCTCTATATTCAAGCATTTTCGCATTTCAACCGATGAAAATAAAGCTTCTTCGTCATTGTGGCTCTGATGCTCTTTCTTTTCTTCGAAAACCAACCTTCTTTAGTTGCATTGTTTTAGAATTTAGTACTTCGGTTGATTTCTGAAATGGATGGTCTCTCTTGAGCCTTAAGATGCCGTTTTATGCTGTTTCCTATAGAATATAAAGAACATGGCTCATAATTAGAACCATTGGCTTTGCGAATCGTTTTAAACATCTCAGTTTAATACGTTTTTAAATGATCCGGAATGATATTTTCAATGCAGTGCGTCTCACGTTTTATTATCATACAGCCATCGTTGAACATTTCTGATATTACGTTCAGTCGCCTGCTTCGTTGAAAGTTTCTTTTGTGATTCTATGAATTCATCCACATTCTTAACTTTGGCATCTCCACTTTCAAATGGTTCAAACAGTTGGTTTACTTCATCCACAGACAAACACAATATATATAAAGTACTGGCATCTGCGTCCATTGTTTGTTTACTATAGAAAGTAGTTCTTTATTCACGTGCATCCAGCGCGTGAGGTGCAATATGAAGGTGTTCAATATCGCGGAATATTGAACGATTCTGACAATGTTAAGTTAACGGAGAAAAAATGAGCATATAATAAAAAGCGTTTATGAACAAATGCAGTTGATATGGATATATCACCATGAATGAACAATGTATAGAATGTATCAACAAATGTGAACAATGGATGTTTTATTGACAAGTATGATAAATGTATAATTAATTTTTACTCATATAGCGGTTTTGAATTATACTTACAAAAGTATATTTCGGATCGTCAAGTCGACGAACAGAGTATAATTTCAGTTCCACAGCTCTAGTTTAATGGCCAAGGAGCAATCACACATGACCCACTTATCCCTGTATCTGCCGAAGGAACCATCGAAAAACTGTTTCCCCTGCCAAATCTTTGGCCAATCATCGTGATTAAACTAATACCGTCTCGCTGACCAATGTTACCATCGACTGCAGCATCCGGGTTACACGACACCCCATATAGTTCTACGACTTCCCCACCAAGCAACTCTGTAGCTGAAGACTGCTTCCATAGAGCTGACAGCTTCTTGACAAAATACATCTGTATTTTGATACACAGCAAGAATTTACTTTATGAAGAATTTACTCATTAAATTCACAGCCAGGACACATGAAATGAATTACGCAAAATACCGTGGCACTAACATTACTCGTAACCCCAAAAACATAACCATAGCGTATTTAGACGGGTCTAGTCCAACCAAACCGAAATATTCTTGCGCGTCTCTGATGCACATCCGTATTTATTGTACTTAATAAGTACAGGCGCAGACACAAACCCTAAGCAAGCTGTAACAGGCAGATAGATAGCCAAATCAGTTTATTACAAAGACTCTGCTTGGTAGTTGGTCATATTGCTGTTGCTACAGTAGAAAAAAATTGTCACACATTTTGGTGTAGTCTACATGAAATTCAAAGTTGCACGAAATAGTAAAATTTATGATCATAGAGAGATATGGCTCATCATAGGAAGCTGAGCTTGAGGCTGGTGGAACGTGTGGCTTTTTATTTTGATTATAAAAAATTACCTTTTACAGAATACAGTCTTCTCAGTGTTAACATGCATTGAGATATATAATACAAACCCTTTAGTGATAGTGAATGTTATATAACGACACTGGTAATATGAAATGTTGTCTAAGTACACATTTGTAAAGAACGAACCAGGCCGACTCAGGCCGATTCACACAATTTGTTCGCTTAGCCTCTGATTTTGTTGTCCGTTTTCAACGTTATTAGACACTACCGTGATCTGTGTATAGACCATTCTCAGAATGTATTCATATATTTATGTGACGCAGGGTCAACGAATCCAAAACGAGGCTAAGCTAGGCACCAGCTTATAGATTTGTTAGAACCAGGAGACCAAATTATGGCAGATAAAAGTTTTGTTCAAATTAAAGAGCAAATTATTTTAATAAACACATTAATAGAATATACAATAAACAAAATTATTATTTTTAATATTGTTTAGACACGATTCTTCCCTTTTATGTTTACTTTATCTAATGTCTGCATTTACATATTGAGTGTTAAAATTCATCCATCTACCAACACCACAAAAATAATATTAATAAAAATCAATGAAGAAGTTCACATAAATAAGAGACCAATTTGTGTGTTTGGGGACAAGGTGGTTTGAATATATATATATATATATATATATATATATATATATATATATATATATATATATATATATATATATATATATATAATATTTCTCAGTAACCGCAACAAGTCTATATAGGCTGGTTGAGACATAATGTATCATTAGGTTTAATTCATGTAGAAACAGCCATGTATAGTTTTACAAACACAACGTTTTCTATGCTTTATTTGTTTTGTCTATGTTTGGTATATGCCTTTGACAGAGACTTGTTTATGTTTGGTATATGCCTTTGACACAGATTTGTCTATGTTTGGTATATGCCTTTGACAGAGACTTGTCTATGTTTGGTATATGCCTTTGACACAGACTTGTCTATGTTTGGTATATGCCTTTGACACAGAGCCATTAAAAGTCGACAGCGCTCATGCTAGTTAGATACTAGTTTTGCACTGTTCGTCGTCAGTTTATTGCATCTATCTAAATCAATCCCTGACACAAGTGATCCCTTGCTGAATCCAGTGCGCTTGAAAGGTAAAAGGGCTGTTATTCACCATACCTTTTGTATTCTGTGTATATATATATATATATATATATATATATATATATATATATATATATATATATATATATATATATATATATATATATATATATATATATATATATATATATATATCTATAACTGCCAGTATGTAATTGAAACAAAACAAACGTGTTCGTATGAATAAATTCGTATAACCATATTGCCATATTGTCAGTTAACAAATGATTCAAAAAAAAGAAGAAAACAAGTATTTAAAAGGCAAAATCCCAGTCCCTCCCACCCCTAGGCACTAAAAGCAGCAAGCACCATAACAACAACCAGGTTGAGCACTTCTGATACAAATTAAAATGCAAGCATACCAACATGTACCCAAAAGTATTTAAAGCACACCACAAAGTCTCTACTGGTTTGGGGGACGTGGATGGTTAAAAGGGAAGTTTGTGTCATTTTGCAATTGTTTTATTCTGACCGCGTGTTTTGATCACATTATTGATTGTTCATAGCTGTACATTTAAACCATACCTAATCATTAACAAAATTCATGCTTTATTAGTTTCTTGTCTCTATCGTTAGCTTGTATTTTGTGCGCAGTAGAGAAAAAAAGCAGTCAAGATGAGATGTAAATCAACTTACGTTTAAGAGAATTGACATATCAAGTAAGTTTTTGTTATTATAATATATACAGTGGTAATTCTCTAATATAAAATATTCTTTCGCAAAGGGAAACAATCTCTCTAAAATACTTTACATCAATTACAGCCGCGATTATATTCTCACTCAAAAGGAATCTACATAATATATATATGTAGTATGGTCGCGATCTGCCTAGCGTAGCCTCATTTTGGCGATACATTAATATTCATGAGGATCTCTTTAAGAATGGTCTATAGTTTATGGCGAGTAACGTTTTCTTTAAATAATGATTAACCTAACTTTTTCCAAAAGCACGGTTATACGAATTTTTTCTTTCTAGAAAATAAGAATAGAAAATTATAGGACCAACCTTCCTGTTGGCAATTTCTATCTTATTAAACTGATATTGAAGTGATATTTCCTTTACTTCTAGGATCACATAGCAAGTTTAACTATTCTTTAGAATGAAAAAAAACCCCGTAAACATCGTAAACATTAATTAATTTGTTTTTAATTTATTTGCATTAGATTGTTTCCGGAATTGGAACGGCTTTACTTGGGACGTTACTTAAAGATCTGATAGGATGGCACGGGATTTTCTTGCTATCTGCAGGGATAGTTGGTGTCGGTAAGAAAGAAAGAGAGAGAGAGAGAGAGAGAGAGAGAGAGAGAGAGAGAGAGAGAGAGAGAGAGAGAGAGAGAGAGAGAGAGAGAGAGAGAGAGAGAGAGAGAGAGAGAGAGAGCACTAACTCAATTCAAGACATTGTATTACAGGGAAAAATGGGAAGTACATTTGCTAATAGAGATTTCTTTGTTCTGCCTGCATTGGTCTTCCTTCATTTTTTTTTCTTTTTGTCCCCTTTTCCTACTATGTATCAAGTTTGCACAGCAATCTTCCCCTATATTTTGGACTTCTGGAGAGAGTAGCAAAAGTAACGCTTCCAATAGATGAGAGTTTTTAAATTAAGGGAAGAGTTTATTTGACTGAGATAGAGATGCAATTAGTATCTGGCATCAAATATTGCTCTACATAACTTCGCCGAATATGGATTATATCCGTTCTTGTACTTTATATCGCAAAAGCTTCTTAAGGACAATATGTCGGATCAAACTGATATAGGACTTCTCACACTAAAAAATTGAATCTTGTATCCATAGAAGTAACGATAGGTTTAATCCAAGCTTTGCTTGCAACATATATAGTACCCGCACTGTGTACGTGTATATATGTATCACTTTAGTTTTAGTGTCAGCTATCGAGTCCTATGCACATTATGCAGATCATAGTTTATTGTCAAACTAATGCACACTAGGCACGACATGAATATTATAATGCTTTTGTGTAAACTAAAGAGTACTAATCATAGTATGCATATTATGCTTTTGTGCAAAACTAAAGAGTATAAATCATAGTATGCATATTAAGCTGTCGTGTAAATCTAAAGAGTACTAATCATAGTATTCATATTATGTTGTAGTGTAAAACTAAAGAGTACTAATCATAGTATGCATATTATGTTGCAGTGTAAAACTCAAGAGTACTAATCATAGTATGCATATTAAGCTGTCGTGTAAATCTAAAGAGTACTAATTATAGTATGCATATTATGCTTTTGTGCAAAACTAAAGAGTACTAATCATAGTATGCATATTATGTTGTAGTGTAAAACTCAAGAGTACTAATCATAGTATGCATATTATGTTCTAGTGTAAAACTCAAGAGTACTAATCATAGTATGCATATTATGTTGTAGTGTAAAACTCAAGAGTACTAATCATAGTATGTATATTATGTTGTAGTGTAAAACTCAAGAGTACTAATCATAGTATGCATATTATGTTGTAGTGTAAAACTCAAGAGTACTAATCATAGTATGCATATTATGTTGTAGTGTAAAACTCAAGAGTACTAATCATAGTATGCATATTATGTTGTAGTGTAAAACTCAAGAGTACTAATCATAGTATGTATATTAAGTTGTAGTGTAAAACTCAAGAGTACTAATCATAGTATGCATATTATGTTGTAGTGTAAAACTAAAGAGTACTAATCATATTATGCATATTATGCTGTCGTGTAAATCTAACGAGTACTAATCATAGTATGCATATTACGTTGCAGTGTAAATCTAAAGAGTACTAATCATAGTATGCATATTATGTTGTAGTGTAAATCTAAAGAGTACTAATCATAGTATTCATATTATGTTGTAGTGTAAAACCAAAGAGTACTAATCATATTATGCATATTATGTTGTAGTGTAAAACTAAAGAGTACTAATCATAGTATGCATACTATGTTGTAGTGTAAAACTCAAGAGTACTAATCATAGTATGCATATTATGCTGTAGTATAAAACTAAAGAGTACTAATCATAGTATGCATATTATGCTGTAGTATAAAACTGAAGAGAACTATGCACAGTATGAACATTATAACGTTTCAGTGTCAACTAAAGAGTTATAATCACTGTGTGTATTATAATTTTTGTGTCCAACTAACGAGTATTAAGCACATTATGCATATTTCGATGTGCATAGAGTACTAATCACAGGATACATATTGTTTAATGTTAACTAACGAGTACTGTGTCAGCTAATGATTAGTGTGTAATATGCATATTAGGATGCGTTAGGGTAAAACTAGAGTATTAATCACATGACGAATATTGTTTTAGTGTCAATTAATTTGTATGATGCACAGTATGCACATTACAATATTTTAGTGTTAACTATCGATTACTATGTACATTATGCATATTATATTATTTTAGTATCAAATTAAAGATTACTTTTGACATAGTTTTGAATATGTTTCATTTCAGGCTTCATCGCTTCATTTTTCTTCAACGACCAACACGAAAAAAAGCAATGAATTTTAAGACAAAGAGAGTACGTAAAACGTGTAGGCATACTGTTCCTCTTGTTTAATATGCGACGATTGCACTGTTTAAAAGATATTTACATCGGAAATGGCAAGAATATATATATATATATATATATATATATATATATATATATATATATATATATATATATATATATATATATATATATATATATATAATATAATGTATTATATATAATACAATAATATTGAAATATATTATTAACAATTTTTTTACATTCCTAATTGGATTTGCCTTTTCCAAAAAATTTCTGAAATACAAATTCAACTTTTATTGATGTGTAATATTTATTGTAATATGCTGTCGTAGGGACAGAAACTGTTTTTAAAAAAGAACGTTTGATTTAGATTTATTTTATTAACGGGATCCACAAATTATCTGTCCTTGACCATAATATGTCGGTGTATTGTTTATAAAAAGCTTGTAAATTCTACAGACACGGCCTGCCATCATCTCTAACCAGAAGAAGACATCTAGCAACCTGAAGCAAAGAATGGAATATTAGCAATTTTTCTATATAAGTCGTACTTTTACGTTGTGCCAGCCATATAAGTAGTATATGGATCAATATAGCCCCATCGACTGCGTATCCGCAACTGACGTCATCTGCTCAGGTGTGCCACTTAACAAACTCCGAAGAGGGCTTGACCCAATCATATAGATAAAAACATATTCCAATCTTCTGCTTGTGCGCGAATGATGTCATATATCACACCTCTGGTTGGGAGTGACATTGAATGTCAGTTTGAGTCGCTCTGAAATAAAGTGTCCGACTAACCCTTTATTCGAGAATTGCTGGCTATTTATACCAGCACTACCACTGTACAAATATTTGTTTTATACTAGTGATGTTTGAAATGGCAGGTAATTTCATTACTATAAAATAATCTCAAATCTGATGGTCGCAATCTCTTTTCGCTTTTTACGCATCTAGTACAAATTAGCGGTGTAAACCATGATGAGTTTACTAAAGTTACTCATTGTAAGTTAAGTTTTGTTCCAAAATATGTAAATTTTACATAAAAATAGATTGACTAATGTTTTAATGACGATTCATGCAATTTTAGATAAAATTCTCCGACAGCCTTAATTTAAGAATGTATAAACATAATTAATTTTGTTATAGACCATTCAATTAACACAAGACTTATTCGATCTCGACCATGACAATTAATCTTTAATAAATATACACAATTTACATTATTAGGCAGAACTTCTAAATCATTCAACATTATTTGGTATGTACTGTTACATACCATGTGTCCCTTTAAAAAGACGATAATGGCATCTGCGTATCAACCAATAAAAAATGCAACATGCCACTATCGATGCCTTCAATATCATGGTCATAACTCCCCTCCCTGGTTTGTTGGGATGGGCGTCATGGATTTGATTATGATTATTTAGAGGTGATCACCTTCGGTGTAATTTGCCTGGAATGAGTAAGTATCAATAAAAATTGTGAAATTTACAGGTGCAATAGATAAAGATCTGAGCGGTATACAGAACAAAAAAGACACGCGCCCCCGTACATGTACAAACCATAAAAATAAGATCTTAGCGGTATACCGAACAGAAAAGACACTATCCCCCGTACATGTATAAACCATAAAATTTAATAAAAAATTTTTCATAGACAATAAAATTGATAAACAATTGTAATAATCTATTACATTAGCATAATACACTTCTTTGATTCAAATTTTTTAAAACTAATTTCAAGATACAAATATGCTTTTGCAATAGCCAATCTGTTAAGCGATGGAATTTAAATCATCATAACATCGAGTAAAATCGAACACTGATTTGTACAAATTCATTACCTGATAGTTTTTACATCAGTCCCGTCTATCGGACCCTTCCTTTGGCTTGCTGTGCCTGTAAGTCTGGGTCTTTTAAATTTCCCCTTTTTTCCGAATTCTC
The DNA here is from genome assembly GCA_016746295.1 of Potamilus streckersoni. Classification (NCBI taxonomy): domain Eukaryota; kingdom Metazoa; phylum Mollusca; class Bivalvia; order Unionida; family Unionidae; genus Potamilus; species Potamilus streckersoni. Next base: position 4,226,961 of record JAEAOA010002346.1, read on the forward strand.
AGGTGTATGGCTGTCGTTAGCCTTCCAACTTGTGTGGTCACTTTGGCTTGCAAGTTAGTGATTTGTCACGTAGAACCCCGTGGAACAAATCTCACCTTGCAAAAGTAAACAAACGACACCCTAAGTGTTCTTCTGTATACCCTTCCTGAGAAGAGCTCTTGATATTTTCTTGTTACTGTCAGGTAAATTATGTCTAATTCAAACAGATCCTACGGCTATCTGGTCTAACCTAAACAAGGTTAACGTACTTCCAATGGCTATTTAATTACTGGCTTACATTACACAACTGACTGAATGAAATTCAATACACGTCATATCACATGGTATACGCATTCAAGTCTATAATATGGGACATTATCTAAATCGGAGAATTTACATGAATTCTCGTGCTCATACCAACTAAAGTAAGGCATGCAATTTTAAATATATATTTACCTAAAACAATCGAGACTAAACAATCAAACGATTCATCAAACATATATAACGAACATCTTGGTACGAATTCATATCGACAAATTTGCACAATTGTAATCATATAAAGAAAATTAAGCCTACGAATTTACAAATTCCTGCAAATATATCAAACAAATCGTCACAAAAATTGTAGTCGTATCAAGGGATTGGACCTACGAACATAAACAAATAAATCAACAAATCGTGATATCAAAGAATTTGCATGGGACGAAGGAAAAATACATTGTCACTTCAAGCTTTACCGTTAGGATTGTTACATGTATTTATTTCCATACATCTAATCTCTTGGATGATAATTGTGGGTGAATATCTTCTTAATCGACCAGGAGTCTTACCCCTCGAAATTTCTGTCGTAGACAAAAAGTGTAGACTGACTTGAAAGTGTTACAATACGCATTTTAAACTGAAAGTTTTCGAGAGGAAATCACGGCACCTTTTCACAGCGTAACCAATCTGAATTAAATGCATTTCGCTCCTGAAATAGGCTCAAACACTGCAGTTCGCCTGACAAGCATTGATTACCCAACTAATCCCTGGTAACTTTCAGAAGTGACAGTTTTCCATACCGATCAAAAGTTGACTCCTATCCTGTTGACAGTTTAAACAAACGTAGCCTTAATAAAAAAAATCGATAAACCCGTCACAGAGACTTACCAATCCGTGCATTATGATTAAACTCGTGCCAGCCCCATGAATCTAATTGATCATTCGCCTATCCAACTTAATACTTTCTTGATAGATTGAGAGAAAATTTGGCCCTTTACAATCATGCATAACACACACTTTCTCTAAATCATATACGAACATTATAATAGATATGGTGATAAATATGCACCTTTCCGAACACCAAAAATACAAGAAAATGTATCACATAACACGTTATCGTATTTAACTCTTGACTTTACATTTTAGTATATTGATTATAAACTTATAGCACTTGTTAATCCTTATTATGTAATCAAACGCTTTGATGAAATCAATAAACACACAGTTTAATTGTTTACATTCGTTAATATTATGCGAGATAAGCTAATGTAAGATAAAAGGTTGTCAACTGTATTCATGTGTTTCTCTTAAATTCTGCTTGTACTTGAATAAAGATATGATTATTTAATACCCAAAATTATTTTTTTTCTTGACATACATTATTAAACATGTGATTATATTTTTCTCATCCTATATCTATGACGCCTTATCTTGACATTATTTTACTCTTTTGTAGAATAGCAAAAACACGTTGATGAAAAATAATTAGTGTCGTCAGCTTTTAACAGTGTCATCGTTACCATTCTCGAGTAATGTTTATTTAATAATTAATAATCTTCTCGATTATGGCATCCTTACTTAATTTTAATTTATATTCATTCTTGAACTCGTGTCTCCATAAATATTTACATTCTATATTGTTCTTGCTTCATTAATGTCAATTCGACATCATTAACATCATTCAGTTCTAGCCTAAACCTTACAACACAATAATCTGACCTAATGTTGGGGTCACTAACTTCAAACTTTAATATATTACTGAAAATGGACCGAGAAGCATCACATAATCTATGATACTATATCCACCTTGTCCAACAAGCGTTTACTGCCCTATATACATGATCTATATGCTCGTTCATTACACGTAAACCTATTTGCCTGCAAAAATCAAGAAAATAATTCCATCAGGGCATGGCTGAATAATAGCTATTAAAATACGTGATTGAATATTATAATCATGAACAATATACTCGTCAGATAAAAGAACACAGATATTGCCCATTGTTATTAGCAACAAAATCTGGGTGTGTTACCGATGGGGCGCTACAATCGCCACAAATGATAAGTTAAATGTTAAAGTTTAAGTTTTTAATATTATAGACAGTGTACATAGTGGCAATCATGCTGATGGCATATACGGACGCTCTACTATTTGAAATATCTTGACCAACTTGCCCCGTCTTTGGCGCTATACAGGCATTATAAAAATAAACTTTATTTGGGGATAAAGGGACATTTAAATATCATAATCAAAGTTCATAAGTAGAAGTCACCTTAGTGGAAGAGTATTACAGATGACTCAGATTCAGCTTATTGTACTGACCATCATTACGGTCACGAATAACGTGATCGGGTGCATATAAATATTCGTACTCTACGGAGTTTCGAACCCAGGTCCGCGAGTAAATGGCACCCATAGCCTTGCCTGCACGTACCAGCCCATATGCTGTCACGACTAAGCACGCATCACCAAAAAATGATGGCACTGAGTCGGTGTTATATGAGCTCGTGCGTAGCAGACACACTCGCATGACGACCTAGTAAATAATTCTCATATATATACACAATCGTTCCAGATTCCTATGAAAGAAATCAAGGTATATAGGATTTTTTTATTACAAATAATTATAAATATATACCAGAAAGAATAGACTGTACTATCCCTGGATTCCGTAGTAAAATCTTGATAATAGTGGACAGAATTTAATAGTTTAATACAAACAATATATTAAACAAGTTAGAGAAATAAAATTCGTACTCTACGGAGTTTCGAACACAGGTCCGGGAGTAATTGGCACCTATCGCCTTGCCTGCACGCACTAGCCCATACACTGTCACGACTAAGCAAGCATCACTAAATAAATGATGGCAATGAATTTCTTATCTATCGGTCCATTCCAGTTGTGTGCTTCCTTGTATCGACCATGTATGTACAGTGTTCAAATTTGAACAACCTAATTTTCATTGAATGCAGTGGCTTACCATCGCACCCAATGAAATTTAGACTCGAAGTAACGAATTATCTGATCGATCTGTCAAGGTGTAGATAGGGTTAACTCATCGGAACATTGGCAAGCGAAGATATTTTTGTTATGGTGCGTGACGCATCAAAGGGTGCAAGGGACCGCTATTATGTATAAATTTAATGTCGCATTTATCTGCTTAATGTGCAATAAATCATTTAAAAAATAAAATAACAAGTGAAGTCAAAAAGACCCATATATTAGGATAACAGTATTAAAGGTAAGCAAAATACTGTTATTAACTTTCGCTGAGAAGTCAATGGAAGTTCATAGCAAAATTATGTTTTTGTACCCCAACCCCAAATTTACACCTGCATTTATAATGTTTCTTACGTGGTTGTGCTAGCGGTTTTCGTTATCAAGTGGATGATTGACCACCGTGTTATGCTAGAGTGAAAATAAAACTATGAAAGTAATGGATGGAATAAATGGAGATCTGAGCACGGATATATAATAGAACTACACACGATCAATTGGATAAACATAATGAAATTGTACAGGAAACTTGAAGGATACACTTGCAACATAAATAATTACCAAATGTTATTTAGAAATTACAATTAGCAGTTCTGTTTACACAGATATGACAAATTTGATCATAAGATTGAGTGAAAATATTCTAACTTAATTGTCGAGCACGATTGCATAACATGCGGACTGGTTGCGGGTCACTCCAGATTGAACACATGTAATAGGTTGTGGTCGATCTATTCCCTCTATCTTCTCGTGTAAAACAACCAAAAATGACCTGTCACTTGCGTCCAGCTTCGTACGGGATTCAGCTGAAATATGGATCCCGTCTGCGTCTCTTTGCGTTGATTTGTTGTGTGGAAATATTTCCCTTTTAAATAGGCATCGTAAATAGGTTCTTAGGTCGTTACTACTATATTATAAAACCATCTCCTCTATCGTTACGTCCGATATCATCACATCGTAATTCAAACGGACACTAACTGTTAACACGATTATCAGGTCACACCTTTGATTACATGGAGTAATCTGTGAATATACTTCCTAATTCAAGAGTATAGGAACTTAATGTACTGCATTAATGCACCCGTTACCATATAATTTTTGTAAGTTTCCTTCTATAAACAGAACTTAGTACAGGAAGATTAATGTATCTCTCGAGCAGACCCATGAATTTCACTAATCGATCTATAGCATAGCTTAGCCTCTTCTTAAGCCAATTTGTGCCGTGTGGACTATTAATCACAACCTGGGTGGGCGGCCTAATTTTAATACAGTCTAATCTTGGCTGAAATAAACACACGTCCTAATTACGCAAATGAATTAACGAAATTCACTTTACGTTTTCAAATCATGGCCAACTAACAATTCATCAGCACAACCATCTCCAAAAGAGAGTGATATCAGTTCCTTGCAAACATGATTCGTATTACATATAAACGACTAAATTCAAACAATTATCTCACGATTCTTATCGAGAAGATAATTTATGAAATTCTTTGAATACATGGTTCATATAACATTCAAGACAAATAAAGTCATTTAGTTCTCTTCAGACTTCCATCAAGAAAATAATGAATGTAACTGTTAGGTAAAAAATTCAATCAATTATCATCCTATTTATATCAATGACAAAATGTATCAAACTATGTTATGATAGTTTCTTTATTCTTGTACAGATTAGTCTTTTAAAACTTCCACTACACGTCCCTTAAACTTTTATTTACCCGAAAAAGAAATACTCGCTATTTTCCTCCGAGTAAAGACTTTTATCTCACGCAAAACTAACTTAGACGCACTTATCTGGCAATGTATGGAATTTATAAAACTTGAAATTTCGCTTTGGAAGCTCGTCACTTATTTAGCTTAGCAAATCAGGATTAAATTTATCACACGTCCATCTATGTTTGAGTAACGTGTCTTATTTCACGTCTTATTTATAAACCGATTTATGGAAAGTTTCATCTTATAACATATTTCAACAAGTAAGAAAGCTGTCTTTGCATCACTTCAACTCTAGACATTGGCGATATTTAGACTCAAATTCACCAAGCTTGACCAATTTTCCTGATAGTTATCAAACCGAAACCTCATTAAAATCAATCATGCCCAAACCAGGAATATTTAAATACCGTATTCTAGCTCTTGCCCTGCTTAGCGCAGTACCTTAAATATATTCATCAACTTAACTGGCTTTGTGTTACGCTAATCCTGCGACGTTCACTCAATTATGTGTTGCCTCAACATCTTATAAAATTACTGATACAATGTTCTACTGTCATTTTTGACACCATGTGATGCTCTCAGCGCAATCACAAATTATTTCCCTTGGTGATAATTCTTTAAAACTCAGTGCACCAGAGAGTTTGATGCAGTTCAAAATTGTCGCCATCCAGACTGTTTTTGAATTTCAACTTGCTTAGAACCCACGTGTCTACTGTTATCGGTGGCTAGCTCTTCTTCCAAGTCAAATATTGGCATTTCACTCCCTGTATAAGGTAAAATGGCCGGAGGTTTACATGCCTCACATCAATTTCAAGAAAAACACAAGCCCAAAACAATTGAATCACAAATATATCCAAATCTTCAGTTATCAAAATAACATCCGAAAAAAACATGATTATTGATAATTGCTTACGGGCTAATTTACTGGTCAATCAGCAATTGAATAAATACGTTTTCACAGGAAAGTATGTATGTATTTATGTATGTATGTATGTATGTATGTATGTATGTATGTATGTATGTATGTATGTATGTATGTATGTATGTATGTATGTATGTATGTATGTATGTATGTATGTATGTATGTATGTATGTATGTATGTATGTATGTATGTATGTATGTATGTATGTATGTATGTATGTGTGTGTGTGTGTGTGTGCGTGCGTGCGTACGTACGTACGTATGCATGCATGCATGCAATGAGAAATCCGTTTTAACTGGACAACTGAATGTTTGGTCTGCATTGTAGATCCCACTGATGCATAATTAAAAGGTCCTGCATTTTCTCGTCTTAGCATTTTGCGGTGTATGAGACAATTCGATGATTTTTCATCGATTATGTCTAGGAAATGTTATTTGTGGCATCATCATTGTGGCAGAAGACATGAATTCCAGGATTACTCAAACCTACTTAGTCTATGTAATAAGATCGAAAAAAGTAACAAGCGGTAATCAGCATAAAGCAAATTGATTTCAAGATATAATTATGTGAAATGCATCTTAGGAGTGAACCTGAACTTCGAGAAAAATCAGCGTTTGAATTAAAGAATGAAAAAGAGGTAGATGGTGTTTCGGCTCGACTGTGATAATTCTCAACTTGCAGCATGCACGGGTGAACATCCGTGCTATGCATGGCATAAGGTACATACACTTGCATTGCTCCTTTTGTTCCCATGTTCGATCATCAATTCCACAGCAAGCTAGTATAAGCTACTTGCACATCCAAGTAATTTTGTTTATACATGTTAGTTATGCTCTAACACTTCAAGGACCATACTACGCAACGCCATTACAAATTGAAATAACTATTTGTGCAATTAACGGAATACAGTTATTTCATGTCTTTTCATTTTTGGCGAAAGATTGTAGACTTTCCCTGCTTATGAGCTATATGTTTCCAATTTTTGAAATCAGTCTTAATGATAAACCTGTTGGAAAGTTTATGGTAGTTTCCCACTGATGGTTGTGTCAGGTAGGTTCTGTTGGAAAGTGGAGATGTATTTTGAAATGTCACTTGTGCGGTATTGCGACATTGACAAAGTAGGAAAATATTTCCAAGTAGAGCCTTAGTGTATATATAAGGCGATGAGGTTGACAATTAATTCATTCCTATTATCATATGTTCTTGCTTTAAAATCAATTTGCAGATTTGATTTGTATTGTGTTGTATTTACATACAAAATGAGACGACACATTTGTTTGAATTATTCATTGAATTACAAAGTGCTCATTGACTAAATCAAGCTTTAAGGATTATTGTGAATTCATTCGATTTTACTATAGACAAGGCCATTGTGTTACGTCAAGACTGAAGAACAGAAATTGGGGAAACCGTCCTATAAAATGAGACCGTATTATTATTTGAATGAATACTCTTGTTTAACAAAATATTAACCATCTCAGATATGAGCATTTTTGCAGAAAAAGAGAATGTTTAGTGGGTCTAAATTTTGACCAGAAATAATGTTTTGCATTCTAAATGTCACTGGCCTTACTCGAGTTGTGATCAATAGGAATGGAGCCATTAGTAATGCTTCTTTCTACAAATCATACACAGAAATACTTCTTGAAAACGGATGATGGAAAATTAATGATGTACAGAAAATTGTGACCGAGTTTCTCTCATTTTTCATTCAGAGCTTCAGTATGTTATGTTGAGGCAAATTTACACATCGTAAATTTCAACAATACCAGCCTATCCTGGGCAATGGATTCACTACTGCATATATGTCCTTTTTCCTAATGGACGTGTCTTGTCACTACGTATTACTTGAATTTAAGTGGCTGCCTAATCGTCCAGATCTAGCGGGAGGGTTCATTGTTGCTTGATACGGAGCAGGTGCTTCCATTTTCAATCAAATTATTACACAGTCCATCAATCCCAACAACAAAGCACCTGATATCATCGAGGGATTAGACAGGTAAGACATTCATGATGGTAGATTCGGTAGTGGTTAGGCAGGGGCAGAGGGAATTGAGTAAAATGAATCAACATAGCTAGATTTGGATTGTCTTGAAAGGTGCCCGTCTATGATAAATATGATAGGTTGATTATGCGATCGTATTCAGAACCGACTTCCATTTGGGATGTCATCAGTGGAATGTTAAATGTAAAAGTGATTATTTGAGAATGGTAATACTATACATGTGAATCTAGCAAGATTCTATATTTTATCAAATAATTTATACATAATTGAAAGAAACTTAAAGCACAATGAACATCGACTATTTCTGCACGATTCTAGAAATCCACAGACTTTAGGGAAAATTGAGAATGTCATTTGCTCTTTTGCTCTAAAGTCGTGTAGTTATTATTTCTTGCAGCTGTTTCGTGTAGCATACAAAACAAACACCAGCGTGCAAAACCCATTAATCAGAATAGACCCTTTTGCAGATAATTTTCAGATAATGACCTACTAGACCGTGTATCCACATGTGTCTTAATTGTTGGATCCATCTACACGGCCATTCAGATGATCGGAATTGTCATGATTACCTCAACTCCAGATGAGGTAACAGAAATACAAGCCCAAGGAAACTACAAATTAACAACGTATATATTACAGTTTTGGCGACTGCATTAATCTTGAATAGGGTTTTCATATAATTGGTAGCTTTATATAGTTGCAAGTAATCTTTCTTTTTTAAAAAAAGCAAGCTGTATATTTTAACCGTTTTGGTTTCTTCGTTATAATTTAATTATTATGGTTCTGAATTAATGTATGACAGTGTTCGTCGGACATTTCTAATATGCCATCCCAAAGAGATGCCATAATGTCGATATTTAATTTCTCTGACGATCTTTTCATTTCTAATTATAGTATGCAATCGTGGAGATTAATGCCGATGGAAGAAATGGCAATTCCATCAAACGAGGTAATATTCAATATGATGCGTTCCAACCAGTTATTGAGGATCTAAACAAGTCCCCTGGTAAATAAAACTTGGCTGCGAAGGACATCAACGGTTCAGTTAATGCGATTTATATGAAGTCGGAAGACATTTAGAAAGGTGATATGCCAGTAGGGCATGGAAATCCAAAGATGTGTACGACGCCGGCTGAGAAAACGTAACAAATAAAGAGTGGAATGGATACTAAGGACGCTAACTCCAAACAGACTGTGTTGCAGATTATGTTGATCACCCTTAAATCTAGGAACTTTTACGTCTGGTTGGTTGTCTCGTTCTGTATGGATTGTGGGATAGGATTTACTATTACTCTCTACAAGGTATTTGGTAAGTATCTGATATTAATTTATTTATGATCACGAATCTCGAAGGCAAAATGGTTAGTGTAGAGTGCACTTGACAATGTAGGCAAGCGAGGAACCTGGAGACATTAGACGCCACGGAATAGGCAGCTACAGGCTCATGCAGGAGCTGGCGCTGAAGATCAAATCATGCAATATATTTGAAATGGGATTTGCTTCACATCTGTGTCAACCAAGTTTATACAGCTCTGCAAGTCATAATTGTCGTTACAGCATAAATAATGTGTAGATGGAACCATCAAGTAGTAAATTTTTAATCAAAACAAATGTAAGTTTTGCATGAAATTTTCATATTTAATTGTGTAGTAACTGTTTAAGTTACGTCACGTATGTTTGCATCGTTGATATGCGTTCGGCAAAGGTCAACAATTTGTCATCAAAATTTGCTGTCAATAAAATATGTTTCATCCAACCCACTGTTGATGTAAGTTGATGAATATTTTGACCTCTTAGGTACACATTTTGTTCTATCCCGTATAGTGCAGTAGATACCTTAAATACTCAGATGCGTTGTGGGCTTAAAGATAAAATTATGATATTTGGCATGCAGCCAGGATATGTCCATTGGAACAATTTTAACAATAGGGTTATTGCCGATTTTTTTTTTGAACGGAAAGACAGCCATTTTCCAAGCTGGTCGTCTTCCAGTGTCTTTTTTTATTCTAATCAGGTTGATTGGATCCACTTGTGGGGCTGCATTCAGCTGTGTTGCTTCAGTTTTCTTTGTATTTATAACAACCGTACAAGGATCATATACGATTATATAATTTCTATATGTATATTATAAGGTTCAAGTTTTTTTTAATTTTTTTCTTTAGGTGATATCCCCATCCCCTAATGAATAACAATTACTCAGATAGAGTAGTTTATGGATCCTCACTTTCCTGTAATGATCAAATGTTCTTTGAAATATTAAAAATGAAAATAAGATCTGAAACAAAATGTTTCTCTATTAAAAAAACGAAAGAGAAACGGGTAAAATTAAAGAAAATTGAACAAGAAATAATATAAATTATGGGGAACTGTTGAATTACACAGACGGAGAAACTCCAGAAAAGATAGAGGAAGAAAAGCAGCATTACAGGAAAAAGTACATAAAGGGTATTATCTTAAGATCTAAAGCCAGATGGTATGAATTTGGAGAACAAAGCACAAGGTACTTTATAATCTTGAATAAAGAAATTACGTCAATAAGACAATAAAGGAAATATTTTAGATGATGGAACAAAATTGTCTGATCAAATATATATTTTAGAAGCCCAAAACCAGTTTTATATAGAATTGTATAAAAGTAGAAATGTTCAGCTTAATGATGTGGAGACTCAAGAAACTCAATATAGATTATCTAACCAAATAGATTTTTAAACTCAGTCAAGAGGAAAGAAAATCGTGCGAAGGTGTGCTTAGATTTAATGGATGCGGTATGTCTCTAAAACGGATGGGAAACGGAAAAAAGTCTTGGCTCAGATGGATTCGCTGTAGAGTTCTATGAATTCTTCTGGAAGTCTATTGGGGGATTCCTTTGCAGATCAATAAATTACGGATACACTGTATGAAAACTTTCAGGTTTTCAGACTCAAGGAGTCATAACAAGTCTACCAAAGGAAGAAAAAGATAGAAGATTCTTCCAAAATTGGAGACCTATATCACTTTTAAATATTCACTATAAGATTGTTTCGAGAGCCATTGCAGGCAGGATCAAAAAGGTTCTTCACTCAGTAATCATTGATACCCAAAAACGATTTATGAATGGTAGATTTATTGTAGAAAATACCAGGCTACTATATGATATCATAAATCAACATGAAACTGAAAATATATATGGTTTATTTTTACTAATAGACTTTGAAAACGCCTTTGACTCAATTGAATGGACCTTTGTGGAAGAAGCTTTACAATCTTTCAACTTTGCTGATTCTATTTGTAAGTGGTTTAGGCTGCTTTTAATGACTCTAAAAGTTGTGTTATAAATAATGTGCATATGTCATCTTTGTTTAATCTAGAAAGAGGATGTCGTCAAGGAGATTCCCTTGCACCTTATTTGTTTATTATTGGGGTTGAGATTTTAGCTATAACTTTAAAGTAAAATGTGGATGTACGGGGACTGATCTTTGATGTCAATGAATATAAATTGGGTCAGTATGCCGACGACGTTTTTATTCTTCTTGATGGATCTCAACTTTATCTTAAAGCAGCTATGAATATCTTGCAATGTGTCTTTTTATTATCTGGACTTAAATGTAACATAACAAAAACAAAAGCCATTTGGATTGGAAACAAGAAATTTTCTAATGAGAGAATATGTCCCGATGTGGGCCTAATTTGGTCCCCCTCAAAGTTTACACTACTTGGCATAGATTTTTCGTCAGATTTATAACAAATGGTAGAAATAATTTAAATAAAGAAACTAACAAAGTTTAAACGAATATTGGCATGCTGTGCAAAATCCTTCCATGTATGCTTTTAATCAGAGAGTTGTAATTTATAAAAATGTTGAACAATATGCTGCTTATGTAAACAAAAAAGAAGACCTATTTCTTAAGAAATGGACCTCAACAGATGAATAAGTAACTTGTATCTGATTGGATGGTAAACAGGAACAAAACACTATTATCAAAGCTTATTTCACTACATGGGTATCTAAAAAATTGCGTGCCATATGCATGTGTGCATGATTGTGTGCATGTGTGTGTATGTGTATGTTGTCTTTTTTTCTTTTAATATAGATTATATTTACTATCACTAGTTTATCTGGAAACAAGAACTTTTGATTGTAAGGTGACCTTGAGTTGGTTCTCCAACCCTATGGTCAACCTATTACCGGGATAGTAAAGTAAAAGAAAAAAAAGAAAAAAAGGTTATGGATCTTTAATAGTCTTTTACACAGGCTGGGAGAAAAGTGTTCCGTGCGCGGAGAATGCATCTGCGGTACTCAGAGGTCCAGCTAACGCGATTATAGCCGACCACCTCATTGGTTTAGAGACTATTGCTTACTTGCCGAGAAAAAGCATCAATTTTCACGACTTGTTGATGGTTAAGGCATTGAGGCAACGTTCCGGCAAAACAAAGCCAAATGTATCGACTAGTACAGACTGCGTTTCAACAAACAAACTTAGATATTTCAACGATCAATGAAGAAAAAACCGCCTAAAGAAGGCAATGCATATCTCTCCAAGGAGTACACTCTTCAAACGTGAAAAAAGCATCCTTTTTTGACTGCAGCATGCTATGAGTAATTTTATTTTTACCGACATGCAGCTTGAGAGTTATTACTTAAAGCAGCAGCACTTCAGCCAGGTGCATGTCAGGCAGGGTGGTCTCGGACTGCAGGATTAGATCGCCAAATTCTGTGCTGATGACTTGATTGCAAAATAAGCAAAGTACGACTTTAATTGCTATTGACTCTGTCGTATATCGAGAACAGCATATCACCAGTATTCAAAACATCTAGAATAGGTAAAACTATTCAAAACAGCATATCACCAGTATTCAAAACATATAGAATAAGTAAAACTATTCATCAACAGACAGAAACGGACCGGAACTGACATTGTTGAGCATTTTCTCCCACCATTCCCAAAAAATCGAATCTTGGTATATTTGCCATATATGGAAGTTCAATAGTGGAGCCACAACATGGTATTTGTTACAAACCATGATATTGATTCTGCTGTTCAAAACACATTTGGGTATGATGCTAACATTACCGCTATTCTTCTTGGCAGGGCTGAAAACACAGATATCAGTGACATTCTAAAATGAAAACAAACTTCACTGCTCATTTGAAAAATTCTATTTCGGCGCAAGTGGTTCTTATCCTCAATTTCCCAAACACCGTCAAGCTGCAAGTCAGTTCCTCAGTCAACTCTTACACTTTGGAAGCTGTTGATGTTCAACAGTTATGTGCGTAGAAGAAAGATAGCTGCTGCTGCTGCAAGTACAAGTAGCTACAGCTAAGAACAAAAACAGTCCTACGTGTGTATCTAGCTTTAACAGTTTACTGGACATTCTTGTAGTCAGTTTATTGCTCTCTTTATTTCCTCTCTCTCTCACACAAGCACAGATTATATATATATATATATATATATATATATATATATATATATATATATATATATATATATATATATATATATATATATATATATAATAATAATAATAATAATAATAATAATAATAATAATAATAATAATAATTTTAATAAAAGTGTTTCAAGTGTAGACCACCGGTTCCGGATAGATCCATCCTTCCTGACTAGTCATGTTTATCCTGTATGGTGGTCTATTTTGACATCCTTATTGCAAGGATAGTGGACCCATAGTCGTAAAATAAATCTTCATAATGTCAATATCACTTAATATCAACATTTTTACACAACAAGCAAGAAGACATTATATGCAACATGTGTACGTACATAAACTAGCAGAGATTGAAGTTAAGTGTCCGGCAAACAGACCATGTGGCATTGAACTATCTAGCTTTATGTAAGCATTTACTCGTGGAATGAGTCGTTATTATAATTGTTATTTGTTTCAAACAAATCTTTTTAATATTTGTGAAGGGCAAATCAGTTCTAAACCAAAGTTGAATCGAGGACTATCTCATTAGTTTTTGTTTGTCTCGATTAATCTTACGGATAAGATTGAACTTTAGGTTTTGACATGTTAACACTTTTATCATCGCTCACGCCATCTAAGTTCCTAAGTTAAGAGATTACCATAGTTATTTCCAACCAATACTGTTTGAAAATTACACCAGCATTCAAATTAGGCCATTTTGACTTTGATAGATGAGAATAGGAAAACAACCTGATTTTGCTTGGAAGATTTATCCCCAGAAATAAGATAGTTCTCCCAATCACATTCATTAGATAATCATTATTGACGGGGCTGCTATCCTCAACATATCACGACATGGTCCTGAGACAAAATTATGGATTATGCAACACAATTGTTCTTGCTGTATATCATATCCCAATTGCAGCTTGCAAACCAAGTGGCTGTTGCGTGGGACTAGTAACTCCCGGTCAGTTTTAAAGCACGTATTCATTGCACGGGATGGGAATGGGAGTTTGGAGACTTGTAAAGCCATCCAGTGCAGTTCCCAGAATATGGCATGAATTTCTTAAAATTAATGACTACTAGACGGATCTTTTCCCTTACCTGACCTGGCCTCCAGTGCTGCAGCTATAAGCAGTGACAAAAATGTCATTAAATCTAGTTGCTATGTGCTTAAGCTCGAGAAGTGTCAGGTCGTTCTCCATATAATCACTAGCAGTCTAAAACATGTATTTACCTCACCTTTGGACCATATGATCTGGTCATTCTGGCAGTGAGATCAGAACAGTGTCTCACCGTCGTTGAGTTGTGGGTTGCCTGTGAAACAAGGAAAAACCTCTTTTTTTTAGCAGCTCACAAAATAACTCAAGTTCTAGGTCCTGGCTGGTGTCTTTGCCGATATTGTTATATCTGGTGCATATACTGGGTGCAACAACGTGTCATTCGTTTGGAGTTAGACTAAAGAAACAGCATGGTACATACAAAAGGCCTAACACGAAGTCGCATGAGCATTCTGTGATTTGGACTCAGCACCAGACACCGCTGAATACCAGTTAGAGTTCGCGCAATACATTGTGTGACATGCTGTTTAACCATACTATCATGCAAATAATCTAATTATCACCCTAGATGTAGCCATGGATCTGGACGTTAGTTTTCATCCGATCGACTGGATACAGCAAATAAGTGAAAACGTCTTTTGAATTTTCAGTTTCTTATTTCTCATTCTTCTTGCGGCCGATTACAGAGGGGTTTAAAGTTTCCTTTTGTAATAACTCTGGTGTCCAAGTTACATGTATTTCAATTTGCACATTCCATAGGCAGTCTGTGGGTTTGATGTTGAGGAAACATTTCCCAAACAAAATAATTAGAATATCGGTAGGTACCGGTGGCCACACTCCTTTATTTTCATTAGACTAGATGTGCATATTGAAAGGGGGATAGTTCAAAGGGGATGAATGTTAGTGTCATGAATTTTCTGTATTACTTTTTAAACCTTTTCAGAAAGCTGTGTGGAGCTATAGTCCGAAGACTTCTATGTTCATATCGACAACTAACAAGACAACTATTACAATATTTTGAAACCGCTCAGGTGGCCAAGTGGTTAGAGTGTCCGCCTCGGATGAGGGAGATCGTGTGTTCGATCCTCGGTCGAGTCATACCAAAGAAAGAACCATTGGCAAACTTTCTCACATATCCACATTCGCCGAATTGGTTTAGTGACAGTTATTGAATGCTACGCACAGTATACTTAGTAAGTTGTTTAGTGACAGTTATGGAATGCTACGCAAAGTATGCAGATCAAATTGTTTTAGTGTGAACAAATCAGTACTATGAACAATATAGATATTATACTGTTTTAGTGTCAAACGTAATCACACTAAACATTGTATTGAATCATTTCATTTCAGGCTTCATGGCTTCATTTTTTTTTCTTCAACGGCCAATGCGAAAAGAAGCATTAAACTTAAAGATATCAAAATCATATGTAACACGCAGATACAGTGTTTCTCTCCTATAATATAGGAAGAGGCACCGTTTTAAAGATATCTATATGAGATATGACCATCTCGTAGGCTTAAAATGCAACAATATTTAAAGATATTATCTACGGTTGCATTCCCAATATAAATTCTCAGTTTCATACCTGTAGGCATTTACATATTTTGTCTGTGATTTGCTTTTCCCGAAACTGTTGTGTTTAAGAAATTCAATTTTTTTTCATATGAGTAATATTTACTGTAAATGCTGTCGAAGGGACAGAAACTGTTCAAATAATTAAAACAAAGTTTGATTTATATTTTTATTAATTAGATCCACCAATATTCTGCCCTTAACTATAATTTTTGGGTGCATTGCTTCTGTAGAGTTGTGAATTGTACTTGAAAGGTCTGCTATCGTCGCTTAAAGGAAGAAGACTAGCAATCGGAAGCAAAAGCGTAATAGTTTCATTTTCAAGAAGACTTACTTCTACCTCATGCTAATCATTATGGTAGTATATGGATCACTATAGCCCCATCAACTGCCTCTGCGCAGCTGACGACGTCAGTTCGGGTGTGCATAAGACCTCATTATTTCCAGGTTGATTGCTTGTGCGCAAATGACGCCATATATCACCCTTCTGGTTGTGTGTGACACACAACACCTAGTATGAATTTGATACAATAACTTTTCACATAACTTCCTAGAGTTTTGTTAAATTAATGATCATTTCTGTTGGAGTAACACTGAAACTAGCCTTGGAGTAAAGTACCTCATGTCACCGTTTTGAGGGGTCCATCCCTAACTGTGATTTACAATCAAGAGTGCATTCACATAAACATATGGTAGCAATGGCATTAGATGTTTCCTTGGAGTACTGCTCTTACCTGTAAACCGGTTTACTACTGTATAATTTTCTGGCGTAATTTCCAAACGGAAATTCCCGATTAATTATTTTCCGAATTTAATGATATTAACATGTTCTCCTTTTCGAAATTAAAAAACGATTTTTTTGCAACAATTGCATCTCTCATAAAATTAACTTTGAACGTATAATTATAATCCTGTTTATGATCTTTTATTCATGTATTTGACATGTGTCACTGATGCCAACGTGGTGGCCTAATGGGATATGAAAGATATGCGGGCCAAACCAAATTTTGAAAAATTTTGAGTTTACAGAGACAAAACCAAAACTATGCCAATTTATAGTTATATACTGCGTAGGCTATTATTGCATTATTAGAGCGATCAGTAAGTTGCAGGTTTCAGTGTGAACACTTCCCATTTTTATCAGCACTCTAATGTCAGCACACTGTTGTTCACAGGGTATCAGCTGTAGTGTATGCTTACAAATCTCAATTCATTTATAGTATTTAATGACAGCTTTTGGCATAATTCACAAATACATGGCAAATTCATCTTCCATAACTTAATGGTCATTTAATTTTCAGGTGACTGATTTTTTGATCTATTTTATATTCTTGTATTTCAAGATAATTATTTTCTTTCAAATGGAAATACTGGATACAGCATGGCGTTAGTTTGCTATAAATCAGTTTAAGAAATTTCCCCAGATATTGACAGAAATAAATTTAAATGAGAAAATGTGTCAGTTTTCTGCCCCAGGAACAGTGAAATGTTGGTCCCTACTGAAATGGCGGTATGCCGTGGTACGCATCACGAAATGTTGGCCCCTAATATAATGGCGGTATGCCGTGGTAAGCATCACAAAATGTTGGCCCCTAATGTAATGGCGGTATGCCGTGGTACAAATCGCAAAATGTTGGCCCCTAATGTTATGGCGGTATGCCGTGGTACAAATCGCAAAATGTTCCCTTTTCGCTTCGATGCATCCAGTAATCATTAGCTGAGCAAGTCATAGCGTAATTATTGTAGTTGCTCATTGTAAACACAGACGTGTGTTTTAAATATCTGTTCACTAACTGTTGTACTGAGATTCTGCCAGTACACTTGACCACATCTGATTTAAAGCCGTAGTGAAGATTGCATCAACCTTTAGTAGGTCTACTATATTCGATAATACCACGTTCTGTTATGTCTGTTATATTTGCATACATCTTTTTGTAATTTAGTCATGGTATTATCATGTCAATAATAGAACTACGTTCCAACACTGCATCTGCAACAAAAATATAAATTATATAAATGGCAAAGTTCTTAAAATATAGTTGAACACACGCACACACACGCATAAACACACACACGTATATTATAATGAGTATGTTGGCACAGGTGGCAGGTGTACACTCCCATTTTCCCAACTCCACATATATTTTTGGATAGCAAAACTTATTTAAAGAGATATTGTAAAATGGTGTATCATCCACGAAGACCTCGTGTTCATTTGCAAAGAGAAATGCACTTGTTCAAAGCTGGGAAGCAAAGATTTATATATGATGATGTCTAAGTATAGTGGCATGTATATGAAACATATATACAGTTTTGGCCACCATTTATTATAATCTTTCTACTGCTGCTTGCAACGGAATAATTCAACCATTGTATCAAGCAGTCATATCGAAATTCAAAAGTTTATATATGCAGGATGTACGGTAGTGGTTATAAGGACAATCGACGTACTCATTATATATATATATATATATATATATATATATATATATATATATATATATATATATATATATATATATATATATATATATATATATATATTCGACGAATATATTCCAGAAATCAATAAAATTAATACCCATCGATCATCAACTGCAAACAGGCCTGTCGAATGTTTCTAATGAACTATCGTACAATAAAGGTCACAAATATGTTTTTCCTGTAATTTTCAAAATAAGCTTTGCTTAGTCCCTTCAAGTTTTAAATGAAGTCGGAGTTAGTGCCAGCTTTAAAACTTTTTTTTAAACACAGCGGTAAACGCCATTTATGATGACAAATAGACAAATGTATCAAAGTTTTGAATGAAAATAAAGAATTGAAACAGACCTTCAGTCTTTTACCCTAATGAAAAGTCTGTGCTTACAATCAAATGTATCGCCGTAGCATCGGGACTGCCCCAAAAGAATTGACACCTCAAAACGAAGTGATTGATCGGTTGTTTAAAGCGGAGAATATCAGAAAAGGAAAGAAATGTTAAACAGTAGAGAAACGGTTTCCACTGCAAATAAATGAACTTTTGCAAAGGCTATTTACCCACCTGAACAAAAGAAGTCTTTCGTGTTACTGTACAAGAGCAGCTTGGACGTAATTCTCTTGTCTATAAATTGGAAGATATGAACAGATGAGTGCTTAAAGGAACTATTTACTTGCTTGATTTACAACGACAAAAACAAAGTCATGTGCGATATAGAAAGCAAATATCTTGGTAAAATAGCACATACAATTGGATAATCATGGACTCCAAGGAGTTAACTTTCGTTGGAAAGGATATATACTGAGCAATTTCAATTCTTAGATTGCAGTTGCAGAAGTCATCAACTATAATAGAAGTAGAAGTTATCATCATGCTGTTAAACACTACTACATATAATTTTGAACATTCATGTCTCCAAAAAGTACAAATATAACTACTGTGGTGTGGAAAACAAACGTGTTCCTAAAACTTAAATCGTCATTTTCTGCCACATCCTTGTGAAATTTTGAGATTGCAGATTTTGCAAACAAGAGATACAGTCTAAAACTATTTTTATAATTTTACTCAGTTGAATTGGTTATCCTCTGCACAATTGTAGTTGAAATAAATCAGAATTAATCGCAAAATTAGCAACGACAACTCTTGTAATCACAAGAGCAGCCCTATTCTGGAACAATTAGAAAAAAAACATTGATATCGAGTGACTCATTAGGCAACAGTAATAACGGACTTTTAATAATCAATTTTATTTATCATTGAAAAGAGATGCACTTTTAAGTCAAGCAGGTTTATTACCATCCATCTGATTGGAACTCCCTTCAACATTATAATTATAAGGCCTATGTGCCAACATCTAACTATGGTAACAGCGAACTGGAAAATTTTTGTAACCAACAAGAAGATGTACAACTCGCCCAAGAAGGACATTCTGTTTGTACAAGGAAACTGGAAGTCAAAGGTGGAAGTTGATTCACAGATAAATCATCAAAGCACATGAGAACCCAGACTCTTGGAGTCTGCTGCGTACAACAATCTGGTGCTAGCCAACACATTCGGCCCTCACAAAGCATCTAGAAGGTAGACCTGGCACAGTCCAGATGGACAACCAGACTGACTACATCTTGGTGAGAAAAAAAAAACGATTCTTCACAGGACTTAATATCGTCAGAACACGATGTTTTCCAGTGTTGATTTGGGAAGTGACCATGATTTATTAATGACAACGTTTTGGCTCCAACTAAAATTAACCAAAAAGCATAACCAAATACGAATCAGATCTGCCCTTGAAAAGCTGAAAGATCACAAAGTCGCAAAAGCCTTCCGCGCTATGATATGTAGTAAATTTGTACCTTTGATAACCCTAGTCAGCCAAGACACAGACCTAGAGTTCTTATCCACATTCAACACATCTGTGACTAGCACAGCTAGAGAGATCATGCCATATCGTCGAACAAAGAAACATTGGGTCTCAACAGGCGGAAGAACTCGATGACTACCCCATTCTTATTAAAGAAGTAGAAATTGCAGTTAGGTCACTAAAGAAAGGAAAGTCTGCCGGCGTTGACAACATAGCATCATAGCTCATTCAAGCAGTAGGAGAAGAGACAATCACGGTCTTAACAAAAAACTGCAACAAGATATGGCAGACAGGCGAATTGCCTACCACATGAACTATATCCTTAGCCATCTTTCTCCCCAAGAAAGGAAGCCTTCAGATATGCCAAAGCTACAGAACCATCAGTCTGATGAGTCACCCGATCAATGTCATGCTGAAAAAATTCTCAAATGAGCAAAGCCTCAAGCAAAGAAAAATATTGCTGAAAACCAGAAAGGCTTCCGATCAGGAAGAATAACATAGAACAAATCTTTAGTCTCAGACTCCTTTGCAATAAATACCTTCAGCGTCAGCAGAATATGTACAACGTCTTTATAGATTTCAGAAAGGCCTTTGATAGGGTTTGGTATACGGCTTGATGGGCAACCGCGAGGAAGTGCAATATCAGCTCAGAACTGATACAGTTTGTTAGTACATCTATGACAAATCCACCAGTGCTGTCAACATCAATGGCAACAGAAGATATAGGTTTTAACAACAATCAAAGATGTATACTGCAATCTACACTCTTCAACATGTTCCTGGAAAAGATAATGGATGATGTCTTGCATGACCACTAGGGCACTGTCAGCATGGGAAAAAGAACGATCTCCAATTGTTAGCAGGAGATGAGAAAGAACCGGCTGACTTGGTTGGGGGCCCTGACACAACCTCCACATCATCCGGTATGGTGATTAGCGCCGAAAAACTAAAGTGATGACAAACAATACGAACGGTATCAGGGCAGAAATAAAGGTTAGTGGGAAGAATCACAAACTTCAAGCACATGGGATCAAGTAATTATCATATATAA
This sequence comes from Potamilus streckersoni, assembly GCA_016746295.1. NCBI lineage: Eukaryota > Metazoa > Mollusca > Bivalvia > Unionida > Unionidae > Potamilus > Potamilus streckersoni. The sequence continues at coordinate 4,248,268 of JAEAOA010002346.1, forward strand.
GAGCTCCTAAACCAGAACTACTTTGCATGATTGCCCATACAACTGCAGCATTAATCAGGTTGAGACCAATATGGAAGATACAGACAATGCTTTTGGTTCTAAAATAAGGCTGACGCTCCCGATTATTATATCCATCTTTCTGTATGCTTGTGAAACATGGACTCTGAAAATCAGATATAAAAAGAAGGATTCGAACCTTCGAAATGAAATGATACCGCAAGATATTGGTCAGCTCATATATTGACCATGTAACCAACGACTAAATCCATAACATGATCCAACGACCCATTTGATCATATGAAGACCTATTGGCTACTGTAGAAAAGCGCAAACTGAAGTGGTACAGTCATATCTCAAGATCATATGGACTGTCAAAACGTAATCTTGCAAGGCACGGTTCGAGAGCATAGAGGAAGAGTCAGACAGAAAAGAGGTGAGAAGGAAATATTAAGGAGTGGACAGGCACTGGAATGATTTGGCGATTTCTATAGGGCAGTATAAATAGGGAAATATGGAGAGAATCGGTTTTAAAGTCCACTGTGATGCCACAACATCTTGGGTTAAGGGATTGATGATGATGATGATGATGATGATGATGATGATGATGATGATGATGATGATGATGATGATGATGATGATGATAATGGTGATGATGATGATTATGATGGTGATGATGATGATATGATGAGGATGATAATGATTCAACATTTCATGATGACAGTTTAATGGATGTGTTTCCCAACAACATACAATGTTATTTTACAGCCAAATTACATCAGTCCATACGATGTGATCACAAAGCTTATTGGGAAGTGGCTTTGGAACAAATCATTTGTTCATCGAAAGTCTGGAAAGTGTTTGGCGATGAAGTAGCTTTGCTTGTCGAAACCCTCACAAATAAATTAATGAACACTTGTACAAATCCTGGTTATTAAAAATCCAAAACAGGATCATTAGCTAACCTCAAAACTGAATAGCTTTCACACAGGAATTCAAAAAAGATATAATTTTAGTGTTCAAGATTTCGTCTAAACAATGATCTGTTTGGTAAAACACTTTTAACACTCGTCGAAATGTACTGAGTATCATATTATCTCTCATCGTTCTTATCTACTATCGTCTCAAAAGAATTTTTCCGATTACAGAACTCTGTATATCAAAGACAGATATTATATCGTGTCGAAGGAATATATGTTTGTGTACTCTGAGGCCTTAGAGTACAAACGTAAATTCTTTCAACATGAATTCTGACACAAACACCACGTATCACGTTAGCCTAGAGTTTCTATTTTCTCATTAATTTCCTATCAGTAAAGCGTACTTTGACAGTATTAGTATATGCACGAAATGAGATTTTGGACAAAATAGTTATAGTCTCTTAAGAAAACATTACCGTGAAACAACAGTCCCATACGATTATCTAGCGTTTTGTAACAGATGTACCTGGGTGCCACGAAGAAAATGAACCTTTAACTCAAGGAAAAACGTTTCTAGAAAACTTGATTATCGACAATATCCAAAAGAAGCCCGATGAACCAGGAAAAGACTTCCTGTGTCACCGTAACACCACAATAAATTCTATGCACATGGGCGAATGAATTATTTCCTCCTTTACGCCAGAAAAAGAACAACACAAAAAGAGATGTTGAAAAGCCTTCATAAATCATAGACATGCCACCTAGAAATAAAATAAAGTTGAAAAACTGTCAGAGAATAGGACGTTTTCGGTTACTGGCCAAAACTATAAAGCTGATGCACCGAGATAATTGCAAATGTTTTAAGTCAGAACTCGGTCTGTTTGTCATGACACCAACGATGATGAATATGTAAGAATCCCAATGGGTAGAACTTCTTTCCATTTAATATTTTTTCAATACAGCTCCTGTCAAATTTTAAACCAAAGGACCAACGGAAGATTATTTCAGTCTGAATAAAGTAATATGTACCTGAAATTAATATTCTCAAAACGGAAATCTAGGTGCCGAAACCAAAATAAACTCTTTCAACAATTTTACGCAATCATTATTGAGAAGTGGATTTGCACTTGAATAACAAACTAGTCAGCAGCAGAATAACCACTTACAATTACCGAGGTTACCTGGAAAATCTCTTGATCTAGAATTCATGAAAACAAATCTGTATTCTGCAGTCGTTTGAAAACGTTTCACATTAGAGAAGTTCATAGACACATCTTAGACTGCGTATAATGGTCAATTACCAAAAAGAGTTCTTATTGGCATGAATCGCCGTCTCAAATGTGTTGATCTTGAAAGAGCGGTATCAAACCTCCAGTGACCATTACATACATACACTGATTTATCTGAAGACGGAACGCATCGAACCTCTTTTGCATCATAATATTGAGACATCAATTCATCTGCTTACTTCATAGATGTTTTCATTGTTAAGGTCAAGTCTAAACTCATGGTTTAATATTACCCATGATAAAATTCGCCCTAGAACTTATTTAACTCAGTTACTCAGTCGGTACTCTAATCCTGTAATACAATAGTTTGTTTTAAAGATAACTTCCTCATCGAACTCCTAAATACGTTCAAGCCAGTATTATCAACACAGACGACGCCCATTGCCCATGAATCCATTGGGTGGCCGTTAACTTTCCCAGAAACCATATCCTGGAACATTTTTATTTCTATGGGTTACTTCCTATGTCTGTAGGAAGACATCGTCGCAAAAATGAGCAGAAATGCTGTACCTATTCAGTGCAATAATGTGATATTACTGATTAATTTCAGTTGTCTGTGGGGAATAATGTGTATTTTCGTCGTCCGCCCAATCTTGCATTTCCAGTATAACATATACTAAAGTGTATTTTTGAACAAGATTTTTTCATGCAGGTAGTTTTGTAAATAATATAGCTGTATATTTACTCCTTGCATTGAAAGGAAATTGTGATAAAAGAATTGTATTGGATAATTTGATGTCTTGTATCAAGACATCAAATTATCCAATATAATTTATCCAATACAATACATATCAAGACACTATGTTGGCAAACTTGTAAGCACCTTACATTGTTACATATTTAGGTAACAAAAATTAATAGAAAGGGACTATTCCTAACCATACGGCATTTCATATGTTTTCTCGACTCTTCAGTGAGCAAACATTAATGGAACGAGATGGTGATAAAAGACGTGATGTTCACATCTTTGCTACAAACAGTATTAGTCGGTGATCTGTGGGTAATGGTATATGTAGTATTAGGGTTTGATTAATATTAGTACTGCACAACATGCCATATAACTAATGACCCAAACACCTAAAATTAAACATTATTCCAATATTAAACACGTATAGATACAATATTTTATGCTCTTACCCTTTATGAACAAACTATTTTATGTTGCCTTCTTCACCCTATTTAACTTGTATAAAAAATATAAATGCCATTTGCATTTATATGGCACCCAACATTTCAACCAATAATTAATAATAGCTTTCATTGGTCTGTAGAAAACAGTCATGACATTGTTTTTATGGATTTGAATTTATAAAAATCTTTTTCAAAGAAAATTATCGCTTTTTGTAACTTGAATTATAAGTAGTGTCTAGACTTCGATAAACGATCCATCATAGTTCATAAGTCAAAGAATATGCATCATTTCTAGTTTTGCCTCACTTCCATATTTCTGGTTAAATTGCTACCAGTTCTAAAGATAAAAACGTGTGTTGTTAAGGTGTTAATCACAAGTTTCATCTTAACATATTAATCTTTCAAATAATCTATCCCAATCTTCGAGCCTTCAAGTAAACCTGCAAAGATCGTAATGTCATTTACGTACAAACAATTAAAACCGTTTAACATGCGACTATCCAAACCTGCAATATTACGCATCACAAACTTTTCCACTAAATCATTTGCGAGCATTTATAAAATAAAATATGATATTCATTCACCTTCCCAGATACCATAAATACAAGAAAATGTATCACGTAACAAATTATCATATTTGAATCTTGACTTTACTTTGTTGTAATTGATTTGATTTTAAATAGACTATTTCCCTGTAAACCAAGCTTTATTAAGTTACACCATACGTTAACCCTTACTATGTAAACGAACGCTTTGGTGAAACCAATCAACACATAATATCGTTGTTTACCTTCATTAATAATAGACTATACAATATAAAATAATATTGCATTCATATTGGTCTCTAATAAATTCTGCCTGTACTTTGATAAAAAATACGTTTGTTTTTCCCAGTCATTCAGTCCATCAAGTATATGGGTGACTAATTTACCTACTTATTTCTGTGACACCTTGATAATTACTGACATCTAAATTGCCCTCATTATTCAATGATATAGTTAAATCTTCAGACCATGGTTCTGGAAGGTAAACACACCTCTTGACGTCAGTAAAGAAACTAGAAATTAACCGTATATAGACCAGAACTATGGCCTAATTTTATTTGTTTTAAACCCTTTTCTACCTATTGCACGGAAATATCTTTATATAGTTCATCGAGCATGTCAATAAACTACTTTTTCATATCCTTCATTAAAATATTTTCAATTGGTATAAATAGTGATTAGAAATATTAACAGCTATACATTATTTTCCAATAGTATCCATTGCAATGTTTGAGGATTTGAGTTTCCACATCATTCTTTAATACTTTCGAGTACATTTGTGTGTCATTAAAGTTAGCTTTTTTAAATTCAGATGTATATAGTTCATCAGATTCATGCATATGTCTTCGTAGAAATTCATTTTAGTCTGATCTTGCACTCAGCATTTTGTTTCTTGCTTTTGGTGTCTTCACAGCTCATAAATGATTTATCTCATTAATGATTCAATTTACTCATAAAATTTACTGTTTTATTGACATCTACAATTAAACCAAGAATAATATTTTTCTCATCTTATATTTTCTCATCTTATAACTCTTTTATCTTATAGTGATATTATTATAATCTCTTGTGGAATGGTACATACACGCTGCTAAAAATATTTAGCGTCGGCAGCATTTAGTAGTACCAGCATTACCATTCTCAAGTAATGTTTAATTAATAATTTATATCGTCTCAATATAAAATCCTCATTTAATTTTAATTTATATTCATTTTTGAACTTGTACCTGCATACATATTTCCTCTCTAAATTGCCTTTGCTCCAATAATGTCACAATGGCATCATTAACATTATTCTAGTCTAAACTAAAGCGTATAACTCAACAATCTGACAAACTGTTTGGCACACTAACATGAAATGCTAATGCATTACATAAAAGGACCGAGAAGCAATAGCATCATTTATGATACTATATCCACCGCGTCTAATAAACGTGTACTGCCATTTGTTCGTATAGTTACCAATCAGCTGCCCATTACACATAGCCATCTCTTTCCTAACAACAGTCAAGCAATGTATTCCATAAAAGTCTGGCCGTACAATATATTATAAAACACGTGATTGAATATTATAATCATGAATGACATATAGTAAATATATATATATATATATATATATATATATATATATATATATATATATATATATATATATATATATATATATATATATATATGTGTGTGTATGTGTGTGTGTGTGCGTGTACGTATGATGTACGGATGGATGGATAGATGGATGGATGTATTACCCATTGTCATCAACAACAAAATCTGTGCGTATTGACGATCGGACGTTACAATTGCTACACATGATAGTTTGCAATGTTAAAGACTGAGTTAAAGTTTTGAATTTATAAACTATTTGTCATAATGACAAACTTTTTGATGGTAAACGGGAGTTGAGTTATGTGAACTACCCTGACCATCAAGACTTGTCCTTAGCTTTATAGAATCATTATAAGACATAAACATTATTCGGAGGACAAAGCCGAATTAAACCATCATATTCAATGTTCATAAGTAGAAGTAAATTTAGTGGAAAAGTATAATACATGACTCGCATTCAGATTAAATGTTCTGGTCATTAGGAAGGTCACGAATAACATGACGAGGTGTTTTGAAAATTTTTTTTTCACTCTATTTTATCTACTTTCCTTTTTTGAGGCGCTTTTTTGTATTAATAGAAACTTGCTGACAGGTAATATGAACTGGAACATTATTCAAAGGGGGCTGTAACTAGAATGGACTTGGTAGGCTAGTTGCATATATTTATCAAATGAAAGAGACTAGGTTTCACTCGATAGTTTCGTGCTTTGATACAAAACACACACGATTTAAGTAAAAAGGCATAAGTCAATGAGCATCCATCGTGTGTCTATAAATTCCACAAACATAAATCTATAAGTTTGTTGTAGACTTTGTGTTAAGATTCAGAATGGATTGGTTTGTTTGGTGACATCGTTTTGCAGTCTGACTAGGACATGAGATCAAATCAGTAACTTGGACTTACATGAACGGCCAACTTAGGTAACGTTGTTAGGTATGTCTGCTACAGATGTAAATATCTCAAAATTGATATAATTTAGGTAAAATGAGAAGCATACATATATGCTATAATTACAGTAAACCTCAACCTTGCATAGAGCCCAAATTATTTGTTTCAACCAAGGAGTGAGAAGAAAATTCAATATAGCCCTTGATTGTAGGAAATGAAATCATTAACTGGGCTTAGTGTTGGTCAATATAAAAGTTGCATGTACAAGAAATTGTCCTGAATACCGCAATCACATATGACCAGCTTACTCTCCACAAAATTTATAACTACTTTTTATTTAAATCTTTATTGTAGAATTATACTAATTCTTCTACAATCTGTCAGCGTTTAAAGAAAAGTCTTCCAAAAACTGTTTCGTGGAACCTTAAAATAGTATCTTAGTAAAAAATAATCCATTTGTAGTTGGTGAAGGCGATTGCTTTCAGTTAGTAAGGTGTGAATACATACTTTTGCGCACTTGTCGTTGAATGTACAGCAACAAACAATTTTAATTTGGTACCATTATGGCACAAAATAGAATAATGATTATATTTTCTTGTAAAAGCGAAAGACTCGATTTTGTCACTGAATATTCATCATTTTGAATTGAAACCCTAATCTCACAGCCGCCGCCAGACAGTGGTTAAAGGTTGGATTCGCTTACTACCATCAGATAAGCCTGAATCGGTTGACATGGTGCGTCCATTGGCATGGCACTTTACAGAATCTTGCTCAAAATTCTTATCAAATTCTTGAAAAGGACTTCAACTAATAATAGAATCAACACAATAGAAAAACTAACACTCGAAACTTACGTAAGTGCTATGTCATGAGCTGAGTATGGATTATTGTGAGGGTTCATACTGGACAAATAAACAAAAGATATCAAATATATCAAAGATATATGTTTGTTACATATTGCACTAAGCAAAGCCTCCCCTGTATCATACTTCCAGTGATACATGTACTGTTTTAAATTAGTTCGAATAACCCCATGAAAACAACGACAGATCGCTTACAGAAAATATATCGCTTTTATTATAACGGTTAATAAGCAATAGCACAATTTCATTCTTTGAGAAACACGTCAGTTTAGTGAGGTAAAAAATACTTATTACTTGCATCCAAACTCAGCTATCTCTGTATCAAGATAGATCTTAGATAACTTTCACATATTTCATTTCACAGAAGATGAAAACAATGCAAGAGAATCCGGTAAACATTTAGAATTTATATTAATTACCAAATTAATGGAAGTCATTTACCATACTTTATTGTTTAGATTTATACAGATAATGAAACCCTTGACATCTTGCAAAATTCTGAGACCTAGAAAAAATTTATGTAAGTTGTCATGGCGACAAAGAAGGTTAAAGATTTTATTAGTCCCAACACGCATTAAGACTGACATATATACGCGTGTGTTTATAATAATAATACTAATAATACAAATAATGAGGACTTTGTATAGCGCCTAATATTTCGAAGCTCTAAGAGTTTTAAATTTGACAACGCTTAAGAAACATATATAATGATATGATTACAAAAAGAAAAGCAAACACCACGAAATTAGAAACAGAAAACATGCTGTAAATATCTAAGGTAAGAATACATTATTGGGTCTTTTAGTCTGTTCTTGCAGTTGAAATAGGTGCGTTTTAAGAGCACTCTTGAATGAGATCACTGTGTCTTTGTGTGTAAGTGTAGTGGGAACTTCGTTTCACGTTGCTGGACCCTGGTAGGCAAAAGAGCGTTGTCCATACGATTTCATCTTCATAGTGTGAATGATGAGAATACAAGTATCAGAAGAGGAGCGTAAGCATCTTGCAGGTGTGTACACATGGGTGAAGTCTGATAGGTATGTTGGACTGGAGCTCGTCAGTGAAACGTAGCACGGAGAACAGATTTTGTGTTTAATTCTGTATCGTATGGATAGCCGGTGTAGGGTAGGCGTGCTCTGATCGTGGTACTCTAAGGATGACCTGATAAGCTGTGGTTTGAATCTTTTGAAGTTTCTGATGTAGATATTGAGACGAACTAGACGGAATTCAATTACAATAGTCCAGTTTTGAAAATTCTGAGGAACACACGAGTGTCTTAATGGCATCATATGAAAGATACTTGTGACTGGAGTAATTAACATAGAAAGGGTGGGTATCGTAGAAAGGTCAATAAACTTAAAATGTATAACCTTCAGGAAGGTCTTATATGAAATAAAGTGTAAAGCAAAACATATTTAGCAATCACGTGGTGAAAGACTTATCGATAAAGAAAAAGCGTTTCCAGCTTAAAGAAGAAAAACTCACAAAAGACAATATACCGTGGAAGAAATTGTATACTGTCACTGAGCGCGATGTACAACACCATAATATATAATTGATAAAGTTTCAACCCTTACTTGAAGCAGCTATTCTGTCTAAATTTTGAGTAAAACATCCATTTAATCTGATTTTGATAACAAGCTGGTTTGTTCCTACGCCACTTTACTTCCAAAGGTAGGCCCGTCTGGAAATGAGGCTTTTAGATATTCAATGTATGTGTTGTGTGCAAAAAAGACAAAACGTGGAAACAGACGTTTATCCGCATAAAACAGAAAAGATCGAATAAAAAAGTAGGACTAATCGAATACGTTCCCGACGATAATGAATTTTTATACTAATTTAATATAAAATTCAAACTATAGTAATATGTTGAAATAATTGCAGATAAAAGTACATCATTTATAAATTGTCTACAGATAGGTTTGCTTGAAAATACGACTACCACAATAGCACACATTCATTGATAATACGATTATATTTTTAGAGAATATTATACGTTGTCGCTTATTTTAGATTATATTTGTGTTATGACATACGCATGCAATACATTTCTGAACAGGTAAAAGCGGTTAGTTGGATGGTTGTCAACTATGCTGATCACATTATTAGACTATACCATTCCAAGGAAATTGGAGCTCTGTGCCTTTCTAAAGAACACAACAAAGCAGATGACTAGAGATGGTTATATATATATATATATATATATATATATATATATATATATATATATATATATATATATATATATATATATATATATATATATATATATATATAAAGCTGAAATATTCATAGATGTTTTAAATGTCGGATATGCTTCATCAGATGTGTAATACAAATTTGGTTCCTAGCCAGAAACGAAGTTATTCTTATAAGCATTCTGCAGGTAAGGATTCAGAGCAGTTGAAACTAGAAATTTCTGAGAATCCGTCTGTTATTGAGCGGCTGAACTGGTCTAAAGTTATCACTAATTCGCTCGAAGCTCTTAGATGATTTCTCGTTGGCGTAAAGTTTCCGGAATTGCTGGAGCTGCGAAAAAATCAAGACATATATCTAGATTCAGAACCTTCTATGGATTCTATGCATGTGTAGGGATGATGGCACATTTTTTTTTTTTTACACAAGTAGCATTAAATAGTGTTGGGCAAGGTCCACGTGCCTACCTATACAATGTTGGATGAAAACCGACCCATTGCAATAGATTATCATGCATGCGTCAACCTCCATATATCTCTATGCTCTTGAGAGAATGATGAAATTGAGTAAATACATAATTTACACAACATATGTTTCCTCAGATTATTTCAAGATATCAGCGTCACACACACACGCACACACACATACACACACACACACAATTTCCAACTGTGAGAGAAAAATAGAAGCTACATTTTCTACGCCATTACAGATCATAACCAAACAAAATCGAGGAAATAATAGCAATAAACCCCTATCAGTCGGGAATCAAATATATAAATCAATGAATAAGAAGATCATAAACGGACTGTAGCTTAAAATGACACACTTTGATAATTGCTAACTAGTGCACCATAAAGAATGAATTCAACTAGTGAGCCACACATAAAAGCCGTGACTTTGCACTTAATCACAGCCTATCGGGTATGACGTTTTTGTTTTACTGCACAGAACAGATGTTTCGTGGGTTGGTTCGAGTCTAAGATTCGGCTCATGTGGATATTTGCGAAAGCTTGCCAGTAGCTTCTCGTGGGTCGGTGGATCTTTCCGCGGATTTTCCGATTTCTTCCTCCACCATGAATACTGGCCGCCATGTATAGCCTATCGTGTGCTGAAAAATGGCGTTAAGCCCAACAATATAATCAATAACAATAAGATGTTTCGAAAGTTCTAAAAATAGGATTCTGTGGTCTGAAACTAAGTAACGGAAAGAAGTAAAACCAACACGTTTAGTACAATCCACAAATTATATATATATATATATATATATATATATATATATATATATATATATATATATATATATATATATATATATATAAAGGCTGGCTGCATCGTCACCTATATCACCTTAAAATACCCGAATGCAAAATCAACGAATAGTAGTGAAAATAATAATAATAATAATAATAATAATAATAATAATAATAATAATAATAATAATAATAATAATAATAATAATAATAATAATAATAATAATGCATTATAGATATCTTTGAAAAAAGTGATTATTGTGCCAGTACCTGTAATTCAGAAATGAATATAGACCTCGTGAAGACGGTCCAGATTGCAACTTCGTTACAAGGAGGTGTAGTAAGACTACCGTTGTAGCGAAAATACTGCAGATTCTGCCAAGGAATTGGTAACATATCCGCCAGTCGCATAGGCGAGGTGTGTGTGCTCTCACCTGCATTTATCGAGAGATACACTATGTATTATTTCCTTTCTTGTTTCTTTCTTCCCTTTTAAATTTATTGCATTTAGAGTTGAGAGGTTCGTCTGAGATGTAATAAATGCAATTTAAGGCATCGATATTATATTGCATTGTTTTTGGCGTGAGATTCTATTAAATGTATAAGGAAATTAGAATGTGAATCAAGTCTCACAAAATAAACTTCTTATGAGCTGCAAGATTTTAAAACAAAACACTTTATGAACATCGATATAAATACAAAAAGTGATAGTGTAATATAGAATACTTTCAAATGTAGTATGAGAATTTGCATGTCGGTAACAGAGATAAACAGTTTAACCACTTTTTAGAAAACGGATTGATGCATATTTTTTCAGACAGGAAAGAAAACGGAAATGAAAATTATTTGAATCAAAACCGGACTGGTCTATTTTCATTTTAAACAAAAAAAAATACTAATCATATACAGTGAGGTGTGTCCAAAAGCAAATTCTCGTGAGTTTCTGGACTACAACCAATGGGGATCATCCAGAATCGATTATTACCGAAATGTCTGAAAACAAAATGCGTTTTCAAAATTAATGTACTGATTTATTCTGAATTCTTCGTGACAACAGTGAAAAATTTCAATTACTTAAGCAAATTGTTTCAATTAATGCCTTATTGGAATTTTCTTTGCCAATTCTTTTTTCTTTATATTGTGTATGTGTATAGATAGATAGATAGATAGATAGATAGAGAGATAGATAGATAGATAGATAGATAGATAGATAGATAGATAGATAGATAGATAGATATATAGATAGATAGATAGATAGATAGATAGATAGATAGATAGATAGATAGATAGATAGATAGAGAGATAGATAGATAGATAGATAGATAGATAGATAGATAGATAGATAGATAGATAGATAGATAGATAGATAGATAGATAGATGAACATAATTAGACAATTTTCTGAATCCACAGAATTCAAAAAAGAATACGAGCGATAATTTATAAATATAGTTTGTATTATTATTATTATTATTATTATTATTATTATTATTATTATTATTATTATTATTATTATTATTATTATATAAATTCATTTTTTTCCTTTTTTACATATATTTCGTCTTTTTCATTCCGTTAGCTGGCATATACTTATGCCATTAATAAAACTCTCTTCACTTATCAGGAACCAAATCTAAACGTGCCATTTAAAATGGATTCTTTATGACTCTATGTATAATATATAACGACTGGATAAAATATTTTTCCAGAGATCACTGATATGTAATTTTTTGTGCACATTAATATTCTGTATGTAGCTTTAGGGTTATTGATTGTTCTATACTGATAGACACAAATATCGAACTTGAACTACGTTGTAGTCTGCATATAGTATAGTACAATTATCAACCTCTTTAGGATTTTGAAAAATATTCGTCAATAGTCGTCAGTTTATTGCATTTGTCTCAATCAATCCCTGACACGTGATCCCTTGCTTGATCTAGTGCACATAAAAGTGCTGTTATTCTCTATATGATTTGTATATATATATATATATATATATATATATATATATATATATATATATATATATATATATATATATATATATATATATATATCAGAACATATATATTAGAACAACCGTTTCTACAATCTGAAGGTACCCTATTTTAGCACCCAAAAATCAACATATGAAAACTTTTTTTTCCCCAGTCTTTATTGTCTTTTGTCTTTTAAAAATACTTCGAAAAGACAATTTTATAGCCGTATTGCATATTTTAATCCAAAAAAGTGTCATTTCACTACTTCTTACGCTCTGCAAATATGTCGTTCATGTGTCAAACCGATTTATTACCAAATTGACTTTTTCTGAACCGAAACAATGGTCCAGAAACTATCATTCTCATTTGAAAACCATAATCTTTACTTTTGACTAATGACAAATCATATTTATGCTTTGTGCTACACCTTTATATATATATATATATATATATATATATATATATATATATATATATATATATATATATATATATATATATATATATAGTAAACTTCATATTACTTAATATTACCAGAATATTTTACGTCGGCAAGTTTTTTTAAAAACTTTTCGAAGAAGAAAACACTGCCAAAGGGGGTGACCTGAAATCGTGAAATATGTACATTAGAGAATGTTGAAGATTATTTTTCCTTAAGAATAAATTGATAAAAATACATACTTACATAAGAAATTATGATCTATACATAATATATAGAAATGGAAATCTTTTATAAACATTCAAGAAATTTTTGCTTCGAACAGATGGTATTTGTATCTCAGTGATAGATAAAGAAAGCATATATTTAATATTAGTGTAAAATTAAGGAACTATACACGTTAATAAATATAAATTTTGCTAACATATTGTAAAGTCAGTAAAGGTACTTAGTTGCGCTAGCAGTACTGATATTAAAAGTCATTTTATCTTACAGAAAATATATTCTACATTCAGTTAAAACCATTTATACCACCCATTCGCCAAGTATTTTGATTATATTATACAATTATAGTTATTGAAAAGTTAATTACTGACGATATTTATTAGCTTACAAAAATATGCTATACTGATGGTGCACATATTACAGAAATCTCAGCTTTATTTGAATGTTCAATTTTTTCTGCAATAAATTACAGTTAATTTAATTGCTTAAGCATGAGAGTAGTTTTTTGTCCACGATATGTTTGGAATATCGTATATGTCCTCTAAGCAACAACACTACAGATGACGTAATTGTTAACTTTCAAAATATAAATTCAAAACAATTTGTCAAGTGAAATACAGTTTTAAAAACTGTAAATATAGAAGAAAGAGGGCAAGATTATGTATATATGGATGGATGTATGTATGGATGAATGGATGGATGGAAGGATGTAGTGTTTAATGGCACTTTAGCACAATAGTAGCTTTGTAGTGACTACTATGGGTAAAGCTTAAAAATGTAAATTAAATGAAAATATTTTACGAATATTCAAACATTAAGTAAAATATAAAATGCAAAGATTATAAAATTCTGTGAAAGGTAGATAACATAACAGGTAATGGTAACACTCGTAAAATTCTTAGAAAATTATTAAAATTCGCAAACAAACCTTTTCTTCACTCGATAGTTCAGTCGTCTTAGGGCTTTTGCATCTAAGTCATTTAAGCGCTAGTTGTACACAAGCTTTTACACTTTGCATTTCAGTGATTATGACAATCACAATATGATTAGTACTGATTACTGTTTGAAAGGGCGACATATGTCAATATAATCAATGGTTAGAGGACATACTTCTGTGTCAGCAAGTGCAACATGGAAATTTAGCTAGATTTTGAAAGAAGAAGCTTTGATTTTGCTTTAATATTTGCCAGTTTAAAGATGTTGATATCCTTCCAGTCCGAAAATCTATGGTGGCATTTAAAGTTGCCAAGCAAGACAAAAGCAACAAGATGGTAAAGTTCAACTGAATGATTGTAGTTCTTTGAGGTGACACATTAAACAAAGCGAGCGATTTCTGTCTAACTATACACGAACGTGTACGGTTAGTAAAGTAGTACCATTATTAATTTGGTGTGAGGAGTTCTATTATTTATAAAGTGAATGAACAAACAATAATGCGATAAACTTTCGAATCATGCAGATTTGTCTAAAAAGACTATTATTATTTTGTTTTGTTTGTTTGTTTGTTGTATGCTTTGCTGATTTTCAACACCCACTAGTGCTGATGGTGGGGGTTTACCTAATTAGAACGCTTTTGCAAATTTTACCTTGAACATGAATCCCAAGACCGCCAGACCGTCAGACTTGTTTAGTGCTTCATTTATACTGCCATACTCTGTCTTATAGTGTACGATGTGCATCTGGAAGAATAATAATGGAGACGAGATTCTGGTAACATACAACATAAGCAAACAAAGAAAACCATGGACAAAATTAGTGTTTACCATATGCAATAATAATCATATAACAACAAATACTATAATAATTTTGATTCTAGAATAGGGCACTTAAAGTTTTAATCAAAACACGTTTTTTTTCCGACAACAAAACTATCATAGTTTGTTTTGCTTATTTACTTTTTGGTTTAATATCCACACTACGACAAACGTAGGTGGCATATTTTCATGTCCATAATTTTGTCCCGGATTCGATTTAGATTGATGATATAAAATCTATTACTTATATTCATGAAATTGTTCAAATTATGGAATAACAAAAATGTAGATGACCTAATGTTTCTCCATACATCATGCTATATTTTTTTAAAAAATATGGTCCTTATAACTTAGAATATTCTATTCAAGTCATAATTCCGCTTCGGTATGAACAAGAGACTGAAATTCAGTATATCCCTACTCATTTAGGGACAGACTATTTAATTTCGTTGCAGGGCAGAAGTTACGTTGTTCTGTTGAACCGGAATTTTTAAACTGAAAACATATTATTTCAACAAATATAATTGTAGAATTTGCTATAAATAAAATCAGGAATATTCTATTTCAAACTATTGGAGAAGCAGAATTATTGAAAACTAATACCAGCTACTCCGCCCCATGTTAAATCCTCTATCTTTTAACAAAGTATACAGAAAACGAGTGTTTGATTGGGTGTTGTACAGCACATCAACTCAGGTATATTATTTAGAACCGACGTGACTAACCAACGGATATACTATGGTAACTGACTAGGGCTTTCTCGATGATGGGATTCGGACTCGAGAAAGTACTGTCGTTCCTCTAAGGCAAATAAATTATTGATAATATTACAATTTTGTCGGGTACACTATCCTCTTTACATTGTACTGCCTAGTAATGATTCAGGTCTTATATTGAGCATTTCTCTTAAAAGATGCTATTGGCAATTCAATATTATCGGGTACACAGTTCTTTTTACGTTATGCGAACTGGGTACGCCATTCGCACTCTGCAGTACACCTTTAGTTGCATGGGGCCGACAAAGAAACTCCATAAGGAAGTCGTCTTGTGCATCACGAAACTTTAACAGAACATAGAACTGGTTATTTGATATCTCAACAACATTAAAAAGGAGGAACTATATTCACGTAGATACGTTAATACATAAAGCCAAATATGTCGTTGACGATAATTTACAGCAGTGATATTTAGATACAGTTTATAAAAAGTTAGGTTGAAGATAACAATTATGTAAAGTATTGAAATTATATTTTGTACTCGCGACCGAGGTTTGTTTTACTTTAGCTGAACTAGATGTCGTAAAAGAACAAATTTTACCTTATACAACCTTATACAACCAGTGTTGGAGAGAACATCACATCACGTGGAAATTTATGTCGCGTTGAATCAAATGTCGAAACTACTGTTTACTACCTGGTTACTACCTGCTTGCTACAGCAGCAGGGGAAAACAAGGGTTTTAGCCCAACCCTTGTTTTTTTACCCCTACTGCTTGTATAAACTATCCCCCAACCCCTTTTTCAAAAAGTATTAGTAAAGTTTCTAACCCCCCTCTCTGTTATTACAGTGTTAGATAGAGAGTTATGTACATGAATTATAACTTCCTTGTACATCCTGTAAATCCAGGTAAATTAACAAAATATATTTTACACAAACAACAGGTGTTCATTCCACCAGGTAAGCTTTTGTCCTATAGAGGTATGCAGACAGGTATTTTAAAACCAGACAAAAACAACAGGTGTTAGAAGGTCATCCAGGTAAACTCGTGTCAGACTAACCAGACAAAAACAACGTGGGAAGGTCAAGATTCATCTAGAAGCTCTATTATGCATAGATGACGAATTTGTTTGAACAGCGCATGCGTGAAATGTCATGAATTATTCTAAAGAAGGCAAGGCAGACGAATTTTATCAGTCTACCCGAAGATTTTCAACAGATAATATTACCGTGCAGGGTGGAAAAAAACTACACATTAGAACGTGGCGATTTCAGTTAACAAGGCGGAAATTAAACTACGCATTATAATGAATGTGAGAGGTAAGTTATATTATTTTATATCTCATTACCAATGATTAATGCTTCAACTGTTGATATTAAAAATACTTCATTATCATGATTATAGATACTAAATTTTACTTTACCACTCACACAGCGACGGGACTCAAACAAGTCTTTTATTTCTGGTTTGTTTAAAGGATATTTTTTGTCAATAAAATACACCTTTGACCGATCTATATCAATTGTGAGTTTAGTATATTTTTGTTGGCTAATGGGGCTGTGAAAGTTTTTAAATTCCGCTAGCAACTTTTGATACAATTGTTCGATATAATTGAAATACTCGCTATTATCAGATCTGATGAGCGAAAGTTTTAGCTTGTCACGTGCTCCACTAAAACATATACCTGATGTTTCATTATTAAATTCAACTGTCAATTGTTTACCGTCCATCATTAGATATTTGATTTTACTACTGTAGCTATTTGTCATTGTCAAATTTTCAAACATTATTTTATAAGTTTAGTAGATAAAATTTTAGTCACAATGACAATACCCAAGGCCAAATGTATCTACCCCTTTTTGCAATAACGTTTGTCATCAAAATTACACAATCCACGTTTGATAATGACATCTGTTTCAAGCTTATGATGTTTCGCTTGAATTGCCATAGCTCTCATAAAACTAACACCGCCATCAAGCGCATACTTGTAGTCATCAAATTCCATAAACTTTTTAACAAAATTACGAGGCAGACCTTTGGCTTTTTTTGTTATTTTATTATTGTCCAATAATACGGCATACATTTTGCTGCGTAATCCGATAAAGTATTTGATAGTGCTCGAGTTCATTTCATATTTGAACTTACCAATAACCTTTTTATTTGTGTTGTCATGAAATTTACTGTCACGTGGGTAATCAGAAAGATCAAACAGATGTCGATTATTGTACATGTCCTGATAGATGTCCTCACATTCGATTTCATATACGAGCGAATCGGTATCAGTAAACAATAATCTACTGGCAGGCCACTGAATTTTAGCAAAATTATAATGAAAATCGTACATCAGCCACTTTGATAAATCTAACACTGCAGCTCCAACATAGATCGGTTTGTTTAGTTTTAGATTTGTTTTTCTTCTTTGTATTGCAACAAGATTTTCATTAAATATTTTCATGCTCACAAAATCATCGTCTGACACAAGTTTGTTTCTGCAATTGACATCATTAACTAGTTCGATATTTACGCGTTTCCTAATATTCTCCATCGTCTTACCAAAAACAGAATTATTCATCAGTTTGAAGAAGTTTTTCTCAAAATCTGTTTTTGCTGCAGCTCTTCTTGAAGTGTTTGAGTTAATATAACCTCTCATCCACGGCGACTGATTAAATTTTAGTACACGATGAACTTTTCTCAACACAAGACCAGCATCGACTGCTTGTTTTAAAACTTTGTAATGCAAGACATAATTTTTCTTATCGAGTAAATTTGGTACTAGTTTCTTGACCATGGAATGTTGTCTTGGTGATGCTAACGCTTGTTGTTCTTTTGATAACAAGCTATAATCTATAACCATCGATTCCGCACAGAAAGGGTAATCGTTATGCAATTTGTGTAGCGAATTTGGATAATCAAGATCAACTTCAACTAAATAAGAAACATCGTCGGGTATCTTTTTTCTGTTTCAGATAGAAATCGATCAGCCGTGATCCAGTGAAATCCACCAAGAGGCATTGGTTCTATCATTGAACCCCCATAAAGATTATTGAAATCTAGATAAACTATATATTTCGAAGAGAGCTCAGGGTTATACTGTTTCAAATATGTTGTTTGCTTCAGCATATTTTTTTGTTATCACACTAATACCGCCTCTGATACCTTTTACGATAAAATTGAACATATCAACGTCAGTCAGTAATTCCAACCTTACCTTACTAAACTTTAGCAAAGCATCCCATGACAGCCCAGGGGCAGAATAATACCAGCAAGGATTTAGTCCGTAATTGTCATAACTCACTTCACAAAAACCTTCAAAAAATCTGCTAATAATAACACGTCAGTTTTCAAATGCAAATCATGATAATCACCAAAAGTCTCACAAACTCTTTCCAGATATCTTGTGCATACCTGTACTCGTCATCGGTTATATTTTCATTTTTAAGTTGTGAGTAAAATTTATCTTTGTCAGGTAAAGATGTTTCATCAAATTTACTCCAGTCGTCGAGATATTCATACGGAAAAACTCCTTTTTTAGTCAGTAGATTAAATTTATCTCCAAAACAGTCTTTTAGGTTATCAAATTTACTACAACCTTTTACTAGCTCATCTAACGATGCTGCCATAAACTGCAGGCTGTCAATGAAACGCAATTTACCTAGCGTAACTGACATGTACTTTTCAAAATTATTTGGAATGCATTTGATGCCATTATCGAGTTTTAGACGAGCTTTTATATCGGGATCACCAAAAGCTTCTACTATATCATATCCTCGAAAATTGTGAAGAATAACCGGGATAAAATCTGGAGCATGAAATTTTAAATTACACTGATTATGAGCCGCTCCACGGTACTGTCCGGTCAAATGGCAATGGTCATGTACTTTTTTATTATTGTCAGGATCAAAAAAAGCTTTTTCACAAATATGACAAATTTCCGCTTGCTCGTGAGCAGATCCTTGTTGAGGTGTTAATTTTAACATTGGCGTTACTCTTTTTAAACGGTAAGTAATATTATCAACTTCATTAATCAACTGCTTGAGAAGCCAGACAGCTGGATTTTTACCACGATATAATTTTATTGGTTTAGATAATCTAGAATCAGTACAACAAACTACCTTGTACGCTACTCCACACGGAACATGATTTTGAACTTTTCTTGTACTCGATTGATTAGGATTATTTTCTACGCCAAGTACAGGTTGAAGTAAACACTCAAAATCAGCGTATATGACGAAAGGAATTTTTAGTTTGTGATTATGATGGACAAACTGTAACACACTATCTTTTTTAGATGGCATTGTTATTCTTTGTACATCACTACAGTACTGCAAATGCTTTTGTAATGTTTCATTGTTTGTACAGCCATGCAAGCAGCGGTAACAAAGGAACTTTTTATTCCTATTTTTATTGTACTGTTTACCAACTAGTCCGTTAAAGTTTTTAATCCAAACGTAATGATTTTTATAAAATAGTAAATTTATAGTCCAATTGTGAAGCTTTTTCTGAAATATATCTCGGATATACATCCTCCTTTTCATCTAGTCCGAAAACGTTAATTGAAACATTATTTTGCTTTTCAAATTTTGGTATTTGATTTTCTGCCACTGGAAAGTTAATATCTTTAAAATTTAATCTTGACACGTGACTGATATACTTCTCAACGCGATCAGCGTGTTTTTCTGCTGGAAATAGTGCGGAAAGAACAGCCCATTGGAAACATTTGTTATCTACGTTTTTGATGTTTATACAACATCTTTTACTTTTTATTTTTGGTGGCAGGTCGATGTACGAACTACCTCGTAATGCGTTATATTTCATCGTGTGAAACAATGTTTTTTTAATCATTTCAAACTTCCAACCCGAACCTAATTCGGTAAATTCCTCTATTTGTTTCCAAATTTCTTGGTGTATTTCATCAGCTAGTGACAAAAGATCAGTCCCAAGTAAAACACGTCTGGATTTCGCGTTGATGTAAGGGTCTGCAATTTCCTTGTTAGTTGATTCTTCCGTCACAAGTAGCTTCGAAAATAAAGTATGATATTGCACTAATAATCTGATATTTTTGTGTTTTTTCGAGCTCACGTTTTACAGTTGTCTGTAGTAGATGAAAGAGATTTGTTGCAGTAAAATTTATCAGTACGATTTGATTATCGAACCGATAACTGTTGTTTTAACATTTCTATACTATAATATAATATCTAATTGAAAATTTACTTTACACTGCGCATGCGCTAAAAAATTAATTAAAGATAAAAAAATATCACCTATAATATAATGACAGCAAATCTGACAAGCGCACTTGAGCAAGAGGTATATCATGTTCACCCAAAGTATAACTTATACGCTGGAAATACATTAGGTTCGGTTGTTAATATTAAAACTGGAATATCTGTTGGCAAATTAACGTCAGCGGGTTATCAGTTTAGTGTAAAAGGAGATAATACTGAGAGGATTACAATACTTAGAAAAGATTTTATTTACACGTTGTTCTGCGATGACAGCATTCCAGAGGGATGGCATGTATATCACGTGAACGGTAAAGTCACAGATGATAACGTTGAAAACTTATCCTTAGAAGATGAGTTTAAGCTGCATCCGCTCTTTGATTTATACGAGGCTAACGACCGCGGTATTATTAGAAACAGTAAAACTAAAAAAGTTATTGGTTCTATAGGTAATATGGGATATCCTCAAGTAGAAGTTAGAGGAACACTAGGAGATTTTGTTAATTATAAATCGCATAGGTTTGTTTATGAGGTGTTTATCAGATGTATACCCAAAGCTTTGGTTATTAACCATATTAACAACGTAAAGACTGACAATCGATTGGAAAATCTGGAGTTAGTGACGCAACAGGAAAATGTGAGAAAAGGAAAAAATAGTAATGGTATTAATTTTAGATGCTCAATAAAACCTGTTGTTTCAAAAAACCTCGAAACGAATGAGGAGATCAAATTCAAATCGATTACAGCTGCGGCAAAGCATTATAAGATAAAGTCTATGTCAGTAAAAGTTGTAGCTGATGGAGTAACAAAATCAGCTTTTCAAGAGAATACGATGCTAGGATTCGTTTTAGATATGATGATCAATAATATTTTGTAATTCAGTTTTAGTCAAACAATGATGAGCAAATGCTATGATATCATCGCAATCAAATTTTAGTGTCGTTACTGCACTTTCATTAATTTTATTTTTTCTGCTGCTGTTAGCAATATTTTATGAGAATCACCTTTCATTACAATAACGTCAACAGAATATACACTATAACCCAACAAACATTGTCTTACCGCTTCGGCTAGTTCGTTGTAATTTAATATATTAACTTTTTGGTGATATTTTATCTCATCAGTCATCTTATAATAACAAATTAGATAAAAATATATTATAATAATGGACTTGATGAAACGACTCGCTGAATTATACGAAGAAGATACTAGTGATAAGGTCACCAGCGATAAGGTCGCCAGTGATGAGGTCACGCATAGTATTACATTTTCCAAAGATTTCGTAGACAAATCCTTTGGTTATAGTGAAGATGATATTTTGGATAACAATGAATCTGATGATGATGGTGAAATAGTCACTGTTGCTGACAGATCAAATTACAGTAGACCAACAACTAAACGATATAATGCCAAGTATCACATTACAAAAAAATAATGAAATTTAATTTTACCATTTCCGAACAACAACTGTTTTGGAAGCTAATCAAACCTTTCTTAAACATCAGAATTCCAGGCCGACAGAAAAATATCAAAATCGATTTCATATTTGTCAAGATTTGTAACTTAATGACGATCTCTGACGATCGCAGACAATATCTAATATCGTTATGTAAACCAGTAAAAGGTATATCTGTCAAACAAAAGTATGAGGAAATTTATAATAACGTTATATCATAATTTGTTTGGTTGGGATCCAACTGTTAAATTTATCGCTATACCCACGCCATTTGACTAAACTTTTATTTCCTTTTTTCCTAATCACTTTTTCAAAACAAAAACATCCTGCTCAGTTTTCTGTAGTTCTTGTTCATAAAAGCTACCTACGATCGGTTCCCCTGCCAGATCTTTTAAAGCGTACGTTACAGGTATTGTGAAAAGTACTTTATCAACTACAAATACTTCTTCGCTCCAGTTTGGAGTAAATCCTTTTGCAAATAGCTTTTTTATCAAAGAAATTCTAACTTTATCACCAGCCTTAAATTTATGTCTGCGGTACATGTTTTCATTTGCTAATATTTTTAATAGCATTATTAGGTAACATTTTGATGGTTCGATGTTTTGTGTTATTATATTCGCCTACGATTTGAGAAAGGTCATCGATGTACCTGTTGGTGTTTTTAGCTGTCATATGTTTGTGTAATTTTTCGTTCAGCGTGCGATTAAATCTCTCAACAACAACGCTTTTACCTTCGTTTCCAGTAACATATTTTTTTATATTATTTTGTTCTAGAAACTGTTCAAACTTTTTGTTAAAAACTCAGATCCGTGATCAGTCCAGATTTTATTCAGTTTTCTTTCTGTACTCGTTTTTATTTGTTTTAGCGCATCAGTCATTAAAGTCCCTGTCTTATCTGAAACAGGCACGCTGAAAGCGTATTTACTAAAAACGTCTATAACATTAAACAAATATCTTTTTGGAGCACCATCAGCGCCAACGTTAAACTGAGCTAGATTCGACACATCCACCAAATCTATTGCCCAGATATCATCTACACCATTAGCGACAACTTTATGTCGTGGAAACTTTTTTTTTTAGGTCTGTGTAGTTCGACTGCAAGATCATCGTATACTTTTTCCGAGTCCGAGTTTATATTTTGCTCCAATTATTCCCTGAAAAAATCTTCTATCAAACGTTCTCGTAGATTTGTTGGCTCCATATCACGTAATTCGTCTAACATTACTTTATCACAATCTGATTTTGAGTTTCATGATCACGATAACAGATATCATGACGCATTGCTATTGCATCCACTTGATTGTAAGGCTCTTGACCTGGCAATGGATTGTCGTTTTCATCTAGTTGTTGATCTAGCGGATTGTAAGGTCCTGTAAACCGATGACCTGGCAAAGTCCAACCGCCTTTTGGTTTTGGCAATTTTCCAATAATTTTATGTATATCTATACCTGACCCTATTATTTCTCTGTTGTTACAACATTGACAGTATGCGACAATTTTATTTTGCTCAAGACACAAATCTCTGTCAGAATCACAGTTGCATATCATTCTATATTTTTAGTCGTCGACTAAAATAATATCAGGATAACCAGATCCTAGCGAATTTTTCGCCGGCGACGTCGCTGGGGACACTTTCTTTGAAAACATTTTTTTCTTTTTCCACAGATTGCACAAAAACTTTTAATATTATCTTGTTGTTTTTTGTTTTTTTTCTGTTGTTTCATCAATATTTTCTGTTTTAGTTCTACACTTGAGACAGTATGTTGACATTATTATATTTTTAAGTTTAGATAAAATTAATTGCAATCTCATCATTAGCTTGAGAAGGTTGCTTGTCAAACTGTAAAAAATTTTTAAAAACTTAAGATTTCTGCTCATCTGTTGGATAAACATTATACAATAATATCCGCAAGCAGACGTTCCAACAGGTTGGAGTTGATTTGACGAATAATATATCTTTTTAAATTTTTTATTCATATACTTTTTTATTACATCGCTTGGAGGAAGTCCAAACGAGTCGAAATAATTATTATTATAAACTGCTACCCAATGTGTGCCGGATCCGTCATTAAAATCTTGTATATTAATAACACACGAACTTACAGCTGACGGCGATTTTATTAATGCGAATTCGTCTTTAGAATAAACTCCGTGAAATCCAGGAACCGCTTTTAACTTATCGATTATATCAAAATTACTCAACGGGGTGGACGTGTTCCTGGTAATGTTAGACCACGTCCGATTCCTAAAAGATTTGGCAGCATACTTCCCGCTAGTCCCGCCAAAAGTGGAGCGAATGGAATAATTCCTCCTTGTTTTGCTTGTTTGTGTTTTGGTGTTGTTTTCTTTTTTTGTTTTCTTTTTTCTGGCGATTTTGTTGTTGGCGATTTCTTTTTCCGTTGTGGCATTATAATATATCATTTACATAAAATTTACAATTTTTTTATTCCACTTCCATGAATGATACCATTACCCTCAACAGCTTTCTTCGTTGCGTCAGAGACTGCTCCTGACATTGCTGCTAGTCCTAATGTTCCCAACACCGGCAAAACTTTAGGTAATATTGTACTAGCTAATACTGATAATCCTGTACCAAGCAAACCACCTTTGACAACAATATCGTTTGCCATCGCAGTTATTTATTCAGCACTCAAATTTAACACAAAAGTTTTTACGATCATACTTCTTTACTTGAATTTTTGTTATCATTAATTTTGTTAAAACACCATCAGAAATATTAGGATTGATTTTTAATGATACCTGTTCTCGCTTTGCAATAGCAGCTACTAATTTTTTAACTTGGCCATCGGTCAAATATACTTCTTTTACAATATATTTTGCCATTTTATATAACAACTGTAGATTAAACTTGAACTGTCATTTTACCTCCAATAGAATCTACCGTGATAAATCTATCACTAATCACTAATGCGTATACGTACAACGGCGCTATTGGAACCGCTCCAAGTGTCCAGGTAATTTCACTATCCGCTGTGCTGTCTACAATTCGCTCGTTATGTTTACTAACATCAAAATAAAATATAGGATAAAGTGTACGCAATTCTTCTGCTGATATCTGAGATCCATCTTCAACATCTTGATATTTTTGCATTGCGTCAAGCAGGCACTTATACGGTCGAGAAATATTTTTATTAGCGTCATCAGCAAAATTGCACTCGATAGCTCGTTCTGGATATTGCTTCGAATTTAATCTAGTGTATATTCGTCTGACATCAGCGTAGTCAAATATTGCATTATTTTGTTGTTGGTTTCCTCGTCGAGCGTGCTGTTGAAATACGACAAATATATGTCTCGGCAGTTGTTCGCTTAATGTTGTTGTGACCCGCCACGTGTAGTCGGTAGTATTCGGAACCACAGTCTGGTATATTTTATGCTGCTTAAAGTAAATTCTGTTTGTATGCTTATCAAGCGTACTATTTAATTCTGACATTTTAGTGATTGATGGCGTTATACGTGGCATCCACAAAGCAAGTTTGTTTATGATAAACTGTACTTCAGCACCTCCAGATCTAAACAAGCAGTCGTTTTGTTCAGCTCGATCTAAAATAAGCGTATGTTTTACTCCGCGAAATACTTTATCATAATCGCGACAAAAGCCGAAAATCATGCTTAGAGGAAGCATCATTGTAATTTGACGTGATCCTGCTGAAAGTTTTCTTCGCCTAGCAAAGCCTTCGTTATAACGTGGATTTCTAACGTCAAGTGTGTTAAGAAGTAAATTTAACATTGCAGTACCGTCTGCAGCTGCTCCTGGTGGTGTTATATTTAGATTATTAAAAGCTGCCGTAAGAGAAACTCTTGTAGCGTCTGCATTAGCAGCTGCAGCAGGTGCGGCAATACCTAGTGCGTCTGCATTAGCAATGAGAAAATTTCTCACAATTACAGCATTTGCATCAGCATCAGCTCCATGTACTATAGCGCCTCTCTTTAAAAATTCCGTTGATTCAGCTATACCCCGTCCAGTATCTTTAAACCACATCATGTTGGTTGCAGTTGCTCTCGAGTAATCGTCGGAAAACGAAATAATATTTAAAATTGTATATGCAACTTGTAGATGACTTGAAATATCTTCTATAGCTTGATTGGCCAGTTGATATCTAGCACTTTTGAATAAACTCCAGCCGTTATTTATAAGAGCTACTTCTGCTCCAACTGCAATTACAGCAGGTGGATTGGCTACTGTCATAATCTGACCACGAACTTCTAACATAGCCTTATGTGGCAGTAGAAATACATCTTCGTCTCTGGTGTTAAAGGTTCTGATACCAGCTTTATTTGGTTCGTTAGAGTTTTCATCAAGATATTCAATATACTCAAATTCTGTCACAGCGTTCTCGATGTCATGAGTTTCTGTTAACTCGAGATAATTTTTAACAGACATTTTATTTTATTAGATTATATAAAATTTTATTGCGGCACTGTTATTTTAGATATCAATTTTTGTATGATCTGCTCGCCATTTGGTGATAATATTTCTGTTGTTGTTATCATAGGTCGCTGGGTTTCTTTTGTTGGAGCGATTTCTGAGATAGCTTGTTTTATTTCAGATGCAGTGGGTGAATCACCTTTTATTTTATCAGCTATTTTTTTGTCCCACCGCAGTCCCAGCGGCAGATGCAGCTCCAGTTGCAAACGCTTTACCCGCGTCAATAGCAATTGGTGCAACTTTACGCGCTATACCCGGAATATTTTCAATAACTTCAGTAAAAATATTTCCAAAAAATCCTCCTATTATTTTTCTTCGATAAACTTTTTTCTTTGTTTCATTATATTTGATGTTGCATATTTTTTACTTTTGCTCGCGTAGATGTAAATAATAAGTTACAACTTCATTATTAACATGTAACTGCATTATTATACTTGATACTTGATCTTCAACGTTTAAAGGATAATAGATAATATGTCGTGGAGTTATTTGCAAGAGAGAACCTGGCGGAACTTCAGGTGAGAAACTGTAAATCGTTTGACCTTTGCTACCTTTTGATGTATAAGAGCCAGAAGCAATAGAGCAATTTATTAATATCGTATTTACTTCTGTTATATTTACTGGCAGTTCACTGTCATATGTAAGAGCCTGATCAAGTGCAGTGTAAGTTTTTTCAGTAAATCCTAACAGTTGTGCAATACTTCTTTCTCTTGGTTCAAGACTGATTACTATATTTTTCAAAGTTATCCTAGCTCGCAATGTGTTATAATTTGCTGCCAATTCAAAATTATCAGCCACGCCGCCAGCTTTTGTGATGAGCTCTTTGATTGTCCTGTTTAGATCAGTAAAATTATAAGCTCCTTGTGGAGTTTTTATTTTTTTGTTGTAGATATTGGAGATGTTGTAATCATAGTAAACTGCATTTCATCGTTAACATCATTTTTCACGTTAGGTATAGCATTCCAGCAAGTACAAGAAATTAATCCAATTTCATATTGTTTTGTAGGATCTAGTTGGATAGGTGGATTATAATTTACTGACAAATTTGCGCTATCTATCGCAGACTCGCTAGAGTTTAGTAATAATGTTGTTTGCATTCTTTTATATTATATCATTTTACAAAATTAAGTCGCGGTGTAAAGTTTCATATTCGTCAGATGTTAATAATTCACTCGATCTTAGATGATCAAGTATGTCAATGATTTCATTATCAAGTTCAACACTAACATTCCCAACTTCTTTTGATGATATTAATAACATTAATCTACCTATCATTTCAGTAGTTGAAGTAAATATTTTTACACCAGTTCCTGTTCTTTCTTCTCTACTTTTCTCTACACGAGTTTTATCAAGTGTATCAAATTTCCTTTTAAAACTCCACCCTTTACCGAAAGGTTTTGCTCTACTATTTTCTGCTGTTTTTTTAAACACTAAAGCAATGACACCATTTCTCATTCTATCATAAAGTAGATGCATATCCTCAATCTCGGAAACCGTGTTTATTTCATCTTTAGCAGTAACTCCGTCCTTAAATATTACATCTAATCTATGTTTTCCCCTGCTGCTGCTACTAAGGGCAACAGGGACACATTCTAGAAGAGCATATTATAACAATCGTTCCTATAACTGATCAAACTTAACTCAGGTATTTTAAAAAATAAATGGAACTTTTATTTTACCTTATTGCTATGAAAGCTACAATGTTTCTAGTATAACCACCTCAATCATAATACTGGTAGAACATATACAATGAAAACATCATATTAATTTTGATCAAATTTGGTTTTGACGTTCTGAAGAAATTAAAAATAGGTTATCCGCATAGTTGCTATGGAAACTTTATATGTTCTAAGAATCCACCTTGGACAAAATCTGGATAGGGTACTTCATATAAATTGTTCCTACAAAGTTTAAGCAAACTCGGCACAGTCGTTTTACAAAAAAATGGTTGAAAGTGCGTTTTCTTCATGGTTGCTATTAAAGCTACACCGTTGCTAGAAGATACCCCTTGAATGTAAATGTAATGAAACAAGAAGCATTGCTACAAAGTTTGTTTAAAGATGACAGCTGTTTAAAAAAGTTAAGAAAAGACGTTTCGTACATTTAATATGGAAGCCAAGCTTTTTTCAAAGCAGTCGTCCTAAATCAATTCTAATAGAGCTTAAACTGTAGTACATTCCAACCGAGCCTAGTGAAAATTGGAATGGCACTGAAAGCCACACCATTGTTAAGGGAGAAACCACTGACACAATTGTGATGGGGCGAATACAAAGAAACAATCCTCACAAGAGTTATCAAAACAGCTTCAGCTGTTAAGAAGAAGACATTTAAAATAAATTTCGTATATCATATTTACGAAAACAATATCGTTGCGGGAAAAGTGACTCCGAAAAGGTTTAGCAAACACTTCCTACGAAACATTCCTGGCAATTTGGATAAATTAAATACAGCTCAGCCGTTTTAGAAAAGAAGTAGACAAATGTTCCACATTATTGCTAAGGAAGCCACGTAGTTAAAATAGACTAGGCCTATAATGTTGATGGAGCTTTTCCCAAGAAATATTATCCAAAGCTTGATAAATTTAGCTGAGGCGTTCTCGATAGGAAGATAAAAACAGATTGTTTGCATGGCTGCTATGGGATCTATACCGTTGCAAAAGGAGACACACTAGACTTGATTTTGTTCTAGGAACATTCCTGCCTAGTTTCACCAAAAGTGACTTAAAGTTCTGGAGAGGAACTCGAAAATATATTTTGATCACGTGCTCATGGAAGTTGTATTGTTTCTAGGATTACTGTCTATAACATAATTATATTAAAACATATCCCATGATGCATTTCTACCACGTTTGATCAATATTTGTTCAATAGTTCTGTGGATGTAGCTGTAATAACGTTTATCACGTGTTTGCTATGGCAACAACAGCGTTGCAGCAAACATATTTAATCGGCCATGTCATATGAATTCTTTCTTTAAATAACATCGGGTCAGCCGTTCAATACAGGAAATGTTTTCCACATTGTTGATGGGAAAGCAACACCTTGCTAGGGAAGTAACCCTGCATATAAATCTAATAGAACATACCAAACATCAATACTCCTATCGTTTTTGGTTACAAATGATTCAGTCATTCTATAAATGAAGTTGAAAACAGATTTTATGGTTATTGTAGAAACCACACTTTGCTAGAAGAGCTGCGTCAATAGCCAAGTCTATAACAACAATCCAAATGAAGTAATCCTGTCAAAAATGTTTGATGAAAAAAAAAACTGGCTCGGATGTTCTAAAGAGAAAGTTTAAAAACTAAGTTGCTAAGGAAGTCAGACCGTTGAAGCCGAAAGAGCCAACCTGAACACAATATTCATCAAACATATCACACAAAATATATTAGAACCAAGATTGATTAAGATTTTCTCCGTTGTTCTGGAGAAGTAAAAAATATATTTTGACATACGATTACGAGAGGAAAAAAATTATATCAGTTTAATTAAATTTGACTCAATCGTTAAAGAGAAGAAACTGAAACTAGATTATCTATATTGTTGTTATGGAAGTTACTATGTTTTTCTGGATATAGCCCAAAACTGAAAAGCGTCATTCTTGCCCCAAATGTAAGCTACTTAATTTTTTTTTGCTAACGATGGATGTTGGAGGACTGAATTGTACGGAAACAAAACAATGAACAGACGGACGGATAAACAATGTCCGTAACAAAGCCTGCATCACTTCAAGGGGTGGGGTGCATACAAATTATAAATTGAGATGGAATCATAATACAGTCAATGTCGCTCTAAAATAAAGAATGTTTTGTTTAATTTCTGTGAACACCGACATCATTTAAGTTTTACTAGAGTGCCTGGTGTTAAGAAAAAGCTTTAACTACTGACTGTACTACTAGCTCAGTGATGGAGTTCCTACAAGTGTTGCTTCTGGTATATTTGACAGGAATTGGCATTGTTTTGTGGAATTACCTCCATTGGAAAAGCGGTTCCATCGAATGTGTGTTCAGAACCGCGGTCTGACCTTCTGCCCCAGTGAAAATGAAACTGAGAGACTTTATATAATCCTTCAAGTCCACCGCCCTCGATGAAGGAATCCCCACTGACATCAACTTGTACTACAACATGAAGAGAGAGCCAAATTACACTTGTTAATAAACTAAAGACTCTTCTTGGACACAGTATTTATACAATACATGCTGATGAAAAAGACACACCTTTACATAATTGTTGAAGAACCATTTGATTATTCCATGATGACTTGAGGATTTATTCATTGCCACATCTTGGTGACTGATATAAAAGATGAATTGTGCTCTAATGGAAAATAGTATATACTCCGCTATACGAGCTTTTAGTATATCATAGGATATAAGTTAACGACCCACTTAGGATTGCATCCTGGGAATTGACCCAAAACCAGGAATGCTACTAGGAGGGAGGGAATACCAAGAGTATATATGCTCGTTAGGAGAAAATACTGATATACTTCATAGGGTAGGTGAAATTTCACCCACAAGGTGAAATACGTCCGTTATTCAACAAGCAGAATTTTTGGTATTATTATTTTAATCTTAATCGTATTGGCTACATAAAGGTATATAAACTATAAAGGTGGTAGCGGGTTTCTTAAAATGTACTGCGTGGTAATGTCCGTTAAGTTTGTTTATATTCAAACAGAAAATATGATCAGTAATATATTTGACAAAGTAAAACAGACATTCTCAAACGCTCTAGCACAGATATAAATAAATATATATTCAGTTCTGGCACTTCCTTGTAGCAGATTGTCATGGCCACCACCAGAGGAAGCAACTGATAACATGGACTGGAGTAAAACAAATAAGGACTGACAATTCACTATTTGAAATCATCTATTTATAAAAATAAGTTTTTATAATCGTGATAACATGTAACTTGAGTAAGAAGTAGGTGAATATGGTAAGGTAGCTTTTGAAATAACACCAATGAACAGCTTTAACCAAACACTTTAAAGTGTTATACATGTTCATCTTGACCATTTGCAAAAGTAGAGGGCAAGTCATCAATTCAGCGTGCACAAATCGATGAAATTGTAATATTATATATATATATATATATATATATATATATATATATATATATATATATATATATATATATATATATATATATATATATATATATGAGAGAACGAGAACTGCTATTATTAACTGCATGCAATCTGATATCATCGTAACCGTACAACTGTATAAAAGAGTTGTATCTCCGAGTATTGAACCAAATGGAGATGTCGTTTGGCTATCAGAAAAGACCAGGAAAATCGAAGAGTTGGTGACCATGGTTATAATACAAGGAAATTAATTCATCTTTAAAAATTCAGCTTCAGAAGGCAAACCAAAACAATCAGGCCAAATCAGTGACAAGAAAGTATTCTTCTTTAGACTCAGCAACAGCAACAAACATTGGCAGTTTTACTTTCCATCCAACTGTCTGTTATCCTATTAATCACTTTACGTTCATCGATAAGTCAGGAAACCTGGTTGCACGGCAATGGTGCCTACTGGAACTGGAGAAATGATGTGCATAAGTACAAAAGCTTTAGAAGAAACATGTACTTAACCAATCAGAATTTATTGTGTGATGTACTAAATTGATAAAGGAAGTATATCTATGAAAATTAATTTTGGAATGCAGTATAAAATAATTCTTGTTTATGTGGTGTTTAAACAATAGTTTTTATTGACATAAACTTTGATTCTCCCTTATCTGAAACTCATGATTCGTCAGATCAATGAGGACCAAGAATATAGTAACTTTCTTTTGTCGTCAAAATTTATCACCATCGCATATTAATTCATCGTAAACATTTGTTTAGCTGGATAACATTTCAAAGCAATAACATGTATGTAACGGGGACATGACAAACAGACTGATGCACAAGCATACGCAATGACAGACGGAGGGTTTTAAATGCTTAAGACTCGTGAGGTAAAAAAAGAAATAAATAAAATAAATACACCAGTCTTTTCGCTATGAAATTCGATGGGTGTTTAACGTATGCAAACTATTAATACTCACACGAATGTCCATTATTCTTAAGTGTATGCACACGAAGATCACTATAACCGTTAAACTGTATAAAACCAAGGTGTTCTGCATATTCAGCATCTTCTCTTGGAATATCGATAGGAGACTGACTTTTCCCGGCACAGCCTTTAAAATGCTGCTCCCAATAGAAGGGACCTGCAAGGAAAATATATCCACTTCATTCCTGGATCGATTGACAAAACCAGATATACCCACTGACAAAGAATTCAAAATAAGTCAATTAAATAGACCAAAACACCTTTAACCTTTTTCAATTCTTTTGAATGTCAAGGATTTGAGTTTCCGTGATTCGTGAAGTTGTTTGGCAATCACAGATAACTTCACAACCAATTATTTCCATCATTCTCTATTCTCTACTGCCCTTTAGGAATCTCCAAAACCATGTCTGTCCACTATTTAATGTTGTCTTCTCAACTTTTGTTCTGTCTGCATCTTCGTCTGCACCCTTGCACTATGCCTTGCAAGATTGTGTTTGCCAGTTGAGAAGATCTTGAATCATGACAGAACCACTTCAGTTTACGCTTACTCACAGCGGATCAATAGATCCAGCTTTGGATCTCTTTGTTGGTTATATGGTCAATGTATGAGACACCCAACATCATGCGGTAGTATCTCATTCAAAGGTTTGACATTCTGGGAACACATTCACCCTTGTTTAGTTTGGAAAATCAGGGTTACTACTTTAACCACCACACTTTTGTATCACCCCTGTCAAAGTTATAATCACACTTTATAAGTCCTTTATCTGTTCCTTATTGTTAACAGCGCGAGTCCTAATTACTATTTGGCTTGTGTTTCAACCAAACAGAACAAATTCCATCATTTAAAGTCAACAATTTATGAACAATCTAGCTTATACATCAAACGCAATATTTACGTGTCCCACTCACCGCAAGAGCCTGCACTGTAAATTATTCAATAGAAACTGTTTTATAAAACTTTTTCACCATAACAGATGATGATGATGATGATGATGATGAAAAATATTGCTAGCAATTACATAGTAGAAGTTTGTATGAAATATATTAGTAGACTTGTATAAGAGGTGTTTCTGGGTCAAACTCCAATTTTATTTGACGACGATGATGATTTAATAACAATTCCTTGACTGGTAAGAAATTATGAAATAGACGCTGTTGGTTCAAAGTATTTTCGTAGTTTGTTAGACTAGCATAAGAGGGCAACGATTGGGTAAGAAGTATGTTGTCGTCCAACATAAAATTGAGTTTGGGTCCAGAAACCTTGTTATAAAAGACTACTTAAAATGTTTCCAGGCTACAACAATAGGTTTTGCAATTTTAGTGATCCATGCAAAGTTGGCGTTTATTATTCTCATCATTACTATTATTACTACTTATCTCCTTTTACTACTAGGAAATGAAACTAATTTCAATACATATTGCACAAGAGATGGAACGGTACTGGCTGGCAAAGTGAGAATATAAAGGCTCTTATTCAGATCGTTCAAGAGTTGTTCAAGGGTTGTGCTTTTCTTTTTAATAACACCTTCCAGTATCAACTTCATAAAATATTAGTATTTTCAGTGGGTGCTATAGACTGCACACTGAATATTGTGTGACAATGTATTTATTATTTGTGCGAATGTCTTGACTTAAGTAAAAAGTAAATAAATGTCTGATTAAATATACAAAGTATATACTTAACTTACCCGAGTCACCGTGGTATCCCCAATGAAAATCTGGAAGGGATAAAGATCATTTAATACAAGGAAATTATTATATATTGTTATCCAGGTAATGGTTATTTTACAACAGATCTAAAATTCATTTACATTTATTTCTGTATATTTGAAATTCATTTCAAACTACACGCCGCAATCATGGGCTCATTTGATAGATTACACATTTCAAACTACACCCCCCAATCATGAGCTCATTTGATAGTTTACACATTTCAAACTACTTGCCCCAATAATGAGGTCATTGGATAGTTTACACATTTCAAACTACACGCACTAATCATGAGCTCATTGGATAGTTTACACATTTCAAACTACACGCCGTAATCATGAGCTCATTGGATAGTTTGCATGATTAGCAGGCAAATCGCTTAAGGCGAGTATTGACTTATTCGTTATCATGGTTTGGACGGGATTACAAACTGATGTTGGTCTTCAAAAGCTATTGCTGCGCACTCATTATGTTTTATTAGTGTCAAAAATGTCAACAATTGACTAATTTAAATGAACTGCATTTTCCGGCTTTTGAATAGATCCTATGTACAAAAGTCACCACTTATACTGTATTCAAAAATAAAAATTTTTTAAAAATGCATAGTGAGACAACTGTTTCTGTCAAGTGGATAATATGTTTCATCTGTTCTTATCAGCAGACAGAGAATGTTCAGTACGTCATTCATCTGTAACTATCAAGCTGCTCTCATACTTTCTCACATACACAAATGTGCTGAGCCAGAGATACATATCCCGGTAGACAAATCTGAGTCTGGATATAAGCTGAAGTTTTATCAATTATACTGTGTACGTTATTTATTAAAGATAATTAAACGGCCTTACAAGCTACTGGCAATATCTGTATAAGGTTAGACAAGTTATCTTTTTGTACTGCTGGTGACTGTATGGCTTTAATTGGGGGATAATTACTGTAATAGATGGATCTAGCTTTTACCCTTAAAAATACCACATTTATGGTCTTTGGAAAATGAGGTCCCCTAAAAGAAGACAAAATTTGTAATATATATGGAAATAATATTTTCATGGTTGAAAATTATAAATATTTGGTCTTCTTTTCTTAGTAATAAAATAGTCTCCAAAATTCAACATATATTGGCTGAAAAAGCATTGTAGGCAATAAATACCCTTATTTGTAATTTGAAACAAGCTGTTACTTAGCTTATAATGAACAGTGGAAACATTGATATCTGTGTTGTCCCATTCTTAAAGTATGCAGCAGAGGTATTGGATTTTTACCAGAGTGACGCCCTAGAACGTGTACGACGAAGGTGTTTTACAATATTTGTTAAACGTAAAAATATATAATTCTTATTACGTTTTATATGGTGATCTTAGAAGAATCCTGCCAATATACTTAAGGTTTGTTAAATTAGTTAAATTTTAGTTCAGAATTAAAACTTATGCATGTATTGTACTTAGTACTGAATGTAGAATGTTATTTATTGAAAGTGAATCAAATAATATTGACTGGGGTAGACACCTGGAAAATACTCTACTAAGCAGGTAAAGCCTCGTCTCGTACTTTTATACTTATGATAATATGTAGTCTAATTACGATTATTTTTATTATCATAGGAAAGCCCCTTGATATTAGTTTATTACATAAGACATTTGCAGAGGTTTATGGATTTACTTGTTTTACAAATATTACAAAATCTTTATCCAAGATAGCTACCTAGTTGGAGTAGATATTAAGAAATATGTCACGAGTAAAGTGGAAATATTGTATTGTCATTTGTGTGTAACATGTATACGACGTTATACGTGTGATATAATACTAAATAGCAGCAGATCACCTAAGTAAAGTCACAGACAATTTTGTTGTTTCATGTGCAAAAATTAGGCATTAAAAGTTAAAACTTAAAGGAAGTTGTAGACATTCTTGATACTCCCTTTCCATTCATTACACATTTTAAGATCATCTATTTATCTACAAAGAGAAGACAAAGGAGAAGAAGAAGATGAAGATAATGAAGTAGAAGAAAGAAATTATGAATAAATATGGAAATACAGATATGAATAACATGCTGACATATTAAAAAAGAAAGTAGTTCCAAAAGCGATATCGCCACTGTAATGATATCATGTTTGTCCCGCTGATATATTTCAATATCTGATTATGAACTATTTAATAAAAGACTTATGCGTATGTTTATGTACTGCCACACTGGACATCTTTTAAAAATTGGTTTAGAGGCTGTTTTGTCCCTGAGCAAACTTTGTCACTGACACTCCTCTATCTCATTACAAGTACAAGGTAATCACCATATAAACGTGCAAAATGTGTTTGGAAAGAGTTTAGCTTATTAACAGTAGTACTCGACAACTCTCTGCAAGTACCTAGCTGTATCAAAGAAATAGGACTACTTATGAAATTTCTCAAAGTAGAAGCACGTTATTGAATATACCTTGCAACAGTGAATATTACATACTCGAGTATCTAGGCTCGAATCCAGGTTAAATACTCGAGTATCTAGGCCTCCAAACTTCAATCCATGTACCTATTCGGACTCGGCAACCTACTCGAGCGTATAGGCTCGAAATAATATGCCTGTTTGACTCAGAAGGTACCAACATGAGTACGAGGATCAAATATATGCACTACCTATGAATCACACTAGAATATCTGGCAAAAATTAATAAACCTACTCGGATTCAGTTTCAAAGGTATTATAAATGCTTTGGTGGAGGAGATATAGAAATTGTTTCAAAGGTCTTTTGTCGATATGATAATTCGTTAGAGGTTCTCAAGCATTATTCAATTCTAACATCTGCCATTATCAAGCTGAACAGAATCTAGGAAATCAATTATAACGAGTTCTTTTGTTTATCAAAAGTATAATTAATAAGACAAAATGAACAGAACCGAAATCAGAAAAATAAATTGGATTCAGAAACAAGATAATCAAAAGAAATTAAAATGACACTTTGTCGATTGTCTTTAGGAAACCATTATTTCTTGACAATTGTACGATGTGGTTTTTATAAAACAAATGGTAATTTACTAATCCAACTGAAAAAGTAGATGGAAAACTATTTCATGATTTAAAACCAGAGTTTGTCATTGGTTACTGCAATATTTCTAATCAATTAAAGTAAAGAATGTATTTCACGGTATCAGTGACAAGAATTGCTCCTGGAAACTACAACTATAAAAGGTATATTTGAAAGGAATAAGCTTACCATTCTATTAAACCAAACACCAGTCCGCTTTTTTAATTACAGTAAATATCCCTATCATTCCACTAATCACTCGTGTCACTTTGACAACAAAATTATCCAAGAAGCGATTATCTATAAATCTAATTTCACTGTTTATCACGATAAATTTTGCAAATATCAAATTTCACATGAATATTTTTGTCAGCTAAAATTCTTTACAATACCTGGGGTTGAGGCGAGATTTACTTCTCTGACTCAGCAAGGAGCAGCTCGTTGAAGAGAAGATATTAACAAAAAGTTATATTTTCATTTCTGACAAGTTAGAGTTATAGTTTATCGCACATGCACATGAAATGTTTACGACTGATGTAAATAAGAACGTTTCACCTTGCAGGCGTTACGGCTTCTCATATAGCCATCCTTTATCTACTGTTATCAGGTTTGCTACGATCGATACAATAATTAAAAATGTAAGCACATATAAGAAGATTTCTAATTTACACATATGCAACATGGTGCACATATAACAAGATTTATAACTAACAAATTATCTGCAACATAAAAACAAGTATAGGGTGAGAAAAAATACTGGAAAATTTATTATATTTACAAAGATAGAGCCAAAGAACTCTTACAGAAAATCGTTGACTGTGGAATGGAGCTATCTCATTAAATATGTATTGAAAGATTATATAATTTCAACCAACCCAATTTATGGTTAATAAAGATATATCGATAACTGATGCAAAGATTGTGTTTGAAATTAGTTTTAGGCAAGTATTTCTGGCTTTATACAACAAACTAAATAAAGTGCATCCCGCTTTTTCTGTAAGTTACATACAGTGCATCGGCTTTATGCCATAACCATATGCTGTGCCCTAGATCTATGTTAGTACCGAGAACAAACGCTCACTGATATTATCCGTCTGTAAAGATGCGACTTATCAAAAGATCTTTAAAAAGTCTATATTGTTGAAAAAAAGTAAGTGACCATACATATCCATGCCAGAGAACATAATAGTAAAAACTATCACCGCATGAAATCTTTAATTCTTCAACATAAATTAAAAAAAAACCACGTACAAATCTTCACAGCTGGTTGTAAAGACCAGGATCGGCATAAAAATTTAAAGGACTTAAATAGTATAAAACATATTTAATGTAAATTATAGATGCTCAGTTCATGCAGTTATTATCTAATAACTATGATAGAGTTGTCATCATTCAGATCCGTGAGTAGTCTTACTAATGCTATCATTTAGAACTGTGCGTTACCTTCTTCATACTATCATTTAGAACTGTGCGTTACCTTCTTCATACTATCATTTAGATCTGTGCGTTACATTCTTCATACTATCATTTAGATCTGTGAGTTACCTCCTTAATACTAGCATTTAGATCTGTGCATTACCTTCTTAATACTATCATTTAGATCTGTGAGTCACAACAATACTTAATATTTGTGAATTTCTACATTAGATCTGCGCAGTTTGTGGATAAAACTTTTATTCCCAGTACAACAATGACCCTTTTGGGCTATGCACTGGATACAGTGAAGATGGAAGTAAGACTTTGTATAAATTCCAGAACTGCTAGTCTGATAACACGCTGCCTACAAAAACCAAACAAGACGCTCTACAATCTCCAATCCATAATTGGTACACTTAATTTTGCATGTTCTGTTGTCCTGCCTGGCAGAGCATTCTTGAAAAGGTTGATTGATCTGACAGTGCATAAGTCGAAACCACATCGCTGCATATCCATTTCAAGAAAGGTTGCGCTAATCTGCATTTGTGGTGCAAATTCCTGAGAGAATTCAATAAAAAAAAACAACAAATCGTTATTCCACCCTGATGGCTGGCTGGACTTGCGTGTCATTCACTTGCCCACTGGTGCATCTAGCATAATTGGCAGTGTGCTGGACATCAAATGGTTCTATGGCACATGAAATAAAGAATGGCGAGAGCAAAATATCACTGTCCTTGAGCTATATCCGATTGTTCTAGCCATCAAAATCTCTGGGCCCAATAACTTGCGAACAATTGCATTTACTCTCACATTGACAACAAGGCATTGGTTGATATTGTAAATAAGCAAACCTCAAAGAACCCCGCCATTATGTTCCTTGTTAGAGATCTGGTCCTTGCATACCTCAGATACAGCACATTATTTCAAACCTGTCACATCCCGGGAAAGGAAAATGTTCCGGCTATGGTTTTTTTTTGTGACTGCAGGTGAAAAGATTCCAGACTTTGGCTCCACATGCGGACCTATATTGTTAATACTGGCAATTCCCAACGTAAGTCACTAAAACACTGTATACTTTTCTGGATAGAACCTTGACACAAATGTCGATAAAAGCACACTCGCGGAGCTGGAACCTATATCGAGCTTTTACTGCAGAATATATTTTGGAAAACCTTTTCGCAGGCTAATTTAGCACGCTTCATTTCAGATATGATTAACAGGCACTATGTCTCAGCAACAAAATCTTCATATGTATCTGGAATTGTTATTTTTTACGCAAAATCAATAATTATGTAAACCCTACTAACTCTTTCCTAACACACAAACTGATTATCGTACATAATCCTAATCTGTCGCACATTGATCAGTTGGCTCTTGACCACCAGTACATTTCTCTAACATTCAACACCTACAAACACAACCAGAATTA
Organism: Potamilus streckersoni; assembly: GCA_016746295.1. NCBI lineage: Eukaryota > Metazoa > Mollusca > Bivalvia > Unionida > Unionidae > Potamilus > Potamilus streckersoni. Next base: position 4,288,836 of record JAEAOA010002346.1, read on the forward strand.
GACGTAATAATTAATATAAAAAAACAATGCTGCAGTTTATCCTGTCTCAAATCTCGAGCCATACTTCTAAATGCGAGGTACTGATCAAGGCCCAATATTTATTTGTCTTTCAAACTTGCCTATAATTCATGCATATTTCAATGCACAGCTCAAACTTGCATGTTTCTATGTTTTATTTTTTGTTTTGTCAGTTTTGTATATGCCATAAAAAAGACTCATTAAGAGTCGAAACGCTCAGGCTAGTTAGTTTATTATATATATATATATATATATATATATATATATATATATATATATATATATATATATATATATATATATATATATATATATATCCGTTATTCATTTTCTGGAAGCAAATAATCGTTATAGGTTATGCTCAAATATATTTGCTAGTAATATAGGAAATCTCGTACCATATCTTTGGCTTATTGTTTGTGTTCTGATATGTTTGGGTATATTCGCACAGCAAATGTCAGTTGTAACATCAATCTATTTTCTAATTCAAGGCAAAATAGCATTCTAAATATTGGAAGAAAGAATGTTCAGTATTGGACTTAAATTTGGTGAGGAAGAACTGAAACCGAGTAGGTTTTCTCCGTTTGGATTAAATGAATAATATAAACACAAAGTGATGAATGATTGGAATATATAAAATGAATATATATATATATATATATATATATATATATATATATATATATATATATATATATATATATATATATATATATATATATATATATATATATATATATATATATATATATATGTGTGTGTGTGTGTGTGTGTGTGTGTGTTTGTGAGTGTGTGTTTTGGCATGGCTTCCGTTAGTCTCGAGAGACGATGGAAATGCGCCCATGAAAGGTGTCCTAGTTTGTAGTTGTGCAGCGTTTTCTGTGGCTATGGATCCCCACACCGGAATGGCAATCCTTGCTGCAGTTGCTGCACTTGAAGGTTGAGTCAGGTCTTGGTTGGAACCTCATTTTGTTCCTCTGAGATCTTTTCTCATCAGCGAGCTCTCGTAACATTTCCTCACTTGCTTTTAGACCTGTGAACAGAGCATGTTTCCAGCTGGACTTGTTAAGGGCAAGCTCTTTCTAGGTGTTGGCATCAATCCCAAGAGCTTGCAGACATCCTTGAAGCGAAGATGTGGCCGTCCGATTGATCTTCTGCCAGAAGCAAGCTTAGAGTAGAGAAGGTCTTTGGGGATCCGTCCATCGTCCATTCGACGCACATGGCCCAGCCATCTGATGAGACGTTGGCGGAAGAGTGTGACCATGTTGGAAATTTTGGCATGTTGAAGCACCTCGTTGTTTGTCACTCGATCGCTCCAGGTTATCCCGAGTATGCGACGGAGACAGCGCATGTGAAAGGCACTCAGTCTTTTTTCCTGAGAGGCATACAGGGTCCAAGTTTCGTTGGCGTTCAGGAGAGTGCTAAGCACGCAGGCACTGTACACGTAGATCTCTGTCAGCATGCTGTTGTTCCACACTCACATACATATGTATATGTATGTATATGTATATATATAACAAATACACCGAATCTCAAACTTCTATCGTCAATTAATCCAAATCATCCTGCATATACTTCCGAAATGACAAAGAAAGAAAAAATACAAAACTATGATTCATTGCCCTTTAGCCTAAAGTGAGAGATACAAATATACCTTATATTAGGTAAAATGAGATTCATGTAATCTCTTGTAACACATGAAACTTTGAGATTCACGTAATCTCTTGAGATGCAACAAACAAAGGAAAATGAGCAATACTCATATAAAGTTTTTACTATTGTTTCGACTAAACAATATTGTGTTCAACTAAATACACAAACAGATGAACACACATGACTGTAAACTGGAATAGTCATTCACTTTACAAACTGTTACTCTACAGTTTATTCAGTATACAAAGTGGAACTCTGCAGTTTCACCAGATTCCTAAAATGGTAATAACAAAGCACGCATAATAGTTATTTCGCCCTTCCAGTTCCCAACTACCCAGTCATCTTAAAAGTATAGCTGGTGTCATAAGACGCTAATAGTCATTTCACCCCACCATTCCTTAATCACCCGTTCCAATATTATTCATACAGATGGCATCGTAATATAGTAATGTTTCACCCCGTCATTCCATAATCATCTATGTAATTTGTATTCTTATTACCCGTTACATTAAATTATACAAATATTAATATTAGTTCTGTTTAATGCCAGTACGTTGGCGTCATAACTGAATGCTATATGTTCCGATTAGATTTACCTCCTCTGGACATATTTGGTTATGATCTGTCTGCACAGTAATTACCCTCAATCTAAGAGTATGATTGCCTAATATCAATATATTGTATCAATATATATTTACATAATTGAAGACCGAGTCAAGCAAAAAATGTATTTTGTATTTTTTGGCGACATGCTTAAAATAATTCTTACATTGGCTTCTTGAATTTGATAACATTTTAATTTTAATTTAATTAATTGTTGACTTGATCCTAAATATACCAGGCATTAAATGGAAGTTAGACACTACATCATCTGAACTATATATCCTTTTATTAAGTAGAATGTATTTGCTTTGTTGGTTTATATGCACTTTTAACAAGACACACACTCTTGTATAATACTACTTAGATGAATTGAGAAATATATCCGTCTGTTTGCTTTCTTATCTTCTGATTAGGTCTACTTTATTTTTGCCAAATTTGTCTTCGTTATGAATTGGGGTATCATGGATGAGTTTCTGTAGGTTCAATATCGTTCGCAAATTCTAGCATTACGATTGCAATAATCCACAACCGGAACCGTCCGTCGGTAATATAACATGTTAATCAAGGTATTAGATTATAAAAAACATGCAGATATATTAATATTGGTAAATTAATAAAACTTTATGAATGATACACGGTTGGCCGTTGTTTCAATCCTTATGAAATCTTGGTTTATCTAACGAAGACACATTTCATAATGTTCCTTAGCTGAAGTCATTAATCAATATTAGGGCAACATATTTGAAAAGATAATTATTGTTTTAAGCATGTATTTAATTTAAAGACATAATGGACACAATAAACCACATATAACAGATATTAATAACACACACAAGCGGCAGCAAATATATCGCTAATAATAACAAGAAAAAAAATTAAGAGAACGAGGCTGTTTGCTCAAAATCAAAACTCGATTAGTTGGTCGAAATTCTAGCTTTATATACATTTTAATCCAACGGAAAAAAATAAAATAAGTTTTAATTTTGTAAATCGTTTTAGATCAGGAACACCTGCTTCATTATCATACTGTCTAGTCATGGTAAAGTTGATACACATAATCATAAAATAAAGGCGCAGTAGCAGTAAAGATATATAAAAGACTACACAGAACCTGATATTTAAAGATACAATGGACGCCCGAACAAGTGTGTAACTCGAGAAATATGATGCAAGCTAGGCATTCCTCATCTGATAATGTGACACTCAGATTTCAAATTTTTCATTCCTGATATGACACTGTGACACTGAGGCTTTAATTTGTACCGAGTCATGGTGATACGCGAAAGATCCAATTAACTTTATAACTCCTGACCAGTAGCATGCATTATATGAGTAATACAAAGTACAAAATGTTCTTGAGACGAAACTTTAAGCGACATTTAATTTAGCGGAATAAAGAGGAGCAATAGAAAAGCTCCACTGAATATCTTCCTCAAGATGCATTCCTAAGTTTGTCTTCAATTTCACCCCCACCCCAAATGCTAGCTCTTACACGACATTAAAAAAAATCTTCTTGAACACGTTGTCCAATACTTTTACATAGGTTGTAAGACAAACGAGCTCTCCTCATTTCATGTATCTTGCATGATATTTAAATAATTTGCCTTAGGACGAGAAACTCAAGGCTTTTCAATGGTTCCTCGATTAATACCAGCATTTGTCAGACTACATCTGAAATGGTTTCGCGCTTTAAGTTGAAACTGTGGTCGCCTCCAAAAGAATTCAAATGGATTCCATTGTCGTCGTCTAAATGTATTCCTTGACGATATTATCTTTTCGCAAATACATCAAGACACACGGTTGTGCATTTCATGCATCTGAGGGACAATCTACTCATATTTGACAAAACTGATTTCGTATTAGGAATTGTGCAGTTGGCTTAATTCATAGGAATTACTTCATATGAATAGCTAACTACCAGTCGTTATAGAAAAGGAACATGATTTCTGATTATTTAAATGCCTCAGGGTGAATCTGATTAACCTATAGATCAAGGATAGTGAATGATAATAAAAAAAACAGGTTATTTTTAAATTCATTGGAATTCTTTCTTTAAACATTTTCAATGTATGAATTATAAAAGCGTGTTCCCAATTCCAAACTAATCTTGCAGAGCACAATAAGTTAATAGTTCTCCAAATTTGTTCATATGTCCTAATAGGGGTTTGGAACGATACCCGAGTTTGTGTTGTATAGTCGAAGTGTGTCGTATGGGTTGAATGCGACAAATTGTTTCGTTTTGTAGCGACAAAGTGTGTCGTTGTGTCAGGTATATTAGTTCGACATCTAATGATGCAACCACTACAAAATGAATGGGAATTCGTGAGTTGAAAGTGAGTTGAAAGTGATACGTGTAATTGAGTAGGAAATTCGATAATGACAATTGAAATACTAAATGGCCAATAGATATCAGACGGCAGCAATACAGTGGTGTCGTCAGCTAAATCCTTCTATGGGAACTTTTGTCTGATAAAACTAGGAAATAAACGTTGAAACAGCATTATAGTCATTATGAAGACTAAATTTAATGTGTCGGTAGTGACTAGTCTACCTTGTTATTGTATTGTTGCTTGAAGAGAATTTTGTTCGGTTTGCTTAGTCTTGAGACCTTTACTGGAGTCCAGTAGAACCACAACTGCCAAAATGGCGGATCTCACCCCTTTTTATAGGTTTTGGGAACACACTCAGAAAATTCATGACAAAGTTTCCACGAATATGTCTAAATATGGAAGAATTCGGAAAGATTAACATTAGCGCCTCCTAGTGGAAAGCCGAGCGCCGAATACACACAGTAGTAAAACTGGCGCCCGATTTCAAAGATAAAAATAGCAATTATTTCACAATCAATTGTACAAATCTTCAACATTAATGATGAACAGTTTCATCATACTGGTGACGAAGAATTATGAATTTACATGAATATTACCCTAATCCTGGAGAAAAATGGTTAAATTGCCTATTTCACTCTCAGAATAGAAGGTAAGTGAAGAATGTTTACAATCTTATACACACTGTCACTGGGCTTCAAAAATCTTTCCACAGATGATAAATATTTAAGCAAATCATATATGATGTACGTATTGTATCAAATTACTTTTCTTTTGTACATGGCTCACATATCAAAAACTGTTACTACAGTTACTATTATTTACCTTGGAAACAGGTACAACTTTCCAACATAAAGGGAATGTAAACAATAACAGGGAATTATATATATCCCAGACAATAATGATATGTGCAAATGCACTTTATAAAAATATAAATTGACACGTAGTCAGGATTGTTTCAATATAAAGTAGATTTATAAAATGTTTCTTTAAATAATATTTGCAGCAATTATGTGTGAATTCTAATAGCATGGTTTGTGGACACTGTATCCACTGTGTTAATACACGCGTTGTTGAAATGATGCTACACTCATTGTGGAAGCAAGATATATTTAGAAAACACAATTGACACCGTATTAATAACACTCGCTGTTTTAACCATTAGCAACATCCTAAATTGGATATCTTCCTCAGGATGCGTTTCCAGTTTTCTTCAATTTCACCTACCGAATTGGTAACTCCTAGCATAACTTACAAAATTGTTCTCAAGACGTCCAAACCCTTTATATAGGTTGTAAGCTAAACGAGCTCTCCTCGTTGCATGCATCGTTCGTGATATTTTAATTAATTATCTTCGGACAAGAAAGTGTGACGGATCTTCACTACATCAATGGACCCTCTATCAGTATCAGCCTTTGTATATATTCAGACTACATCTTTATTTTTACATTATTTTATGATAAAAATTAAAAATGGTGGCAGCCAAAAGAATTTAAATGCATTCGTTCGTCTTTTATGCACCTGAAATAAAATCTACTAATATTTGATAGAACTCGGTTACAGGAACTGAGCAAATGGCTTAATTGATGGGAGATATTTCTTTGAATAGCATGCTACCAGTAGTCGTGGAAAAGTAAATGCTTTAAATGACTCGATAAACAGTAACAGTATAGAACGAGGACAATGAATGTGTGATAGGAAAACATTGCTTTTAAATGTATCGGACATACTATTTCGTTCAAGTTCTACTAATATTTGATAGAACTCGGTTACAGGAACGGAGCAGATGGCTTAATAGATAGGAGATATTTCTTTGAATAGCATGCTACCAGTAGTCGTTGAAAAGTAAATGCTTTAAATGACTCGATAAACAGTAACAGTATAGAACAAGGACAATGAATGTGTGATAGGAAAACATTGCTTTTAAATGTATCGGACATACTATTTCGTTCAAGTTCTACTTTGTGTGAATTCTGAAGGTATAGTTTATAGATACCTTGCCCACATTGTTGATGGAAACATTGTTGATTTAAAGTATAGAGAAAAAATACAACAAAATGTAAATAATCTTTCTTACAGGTCTATGTAAATTTCATAAATACTACTCGTTGTGGATACATCATATATCTCGATAGCACAATGGATACATCATTAATAAATTTCACTGTAATAAGCCAATAATAAGATTATACAGGGTATATTTAAAACGTTTTTCGTCAATTTCACCTCCCCAATTGGTAATTTCTACATGATATAAAAACAATCGCTTTGAAGATGTTGTCCAAAATCTTTACATAGGTTGTAAATCTTTCATGATATTTAAAAAAAAATTCGTTGAACAGGAAAGTTTAAAGATGTTTACTACTTCAATGGTCCCTTGATTAATATCAACATTTGTGTATATTCAGTGCACATCTTACATGCTTATTTGCTAAAGTGTAAGACTAGCCAGTGTAAAAACAGTTCAAATAGATTATTTGGTCTTCCCCTAAATACATTCCTTGAAGATATTTTATCTTTTTGCAGATACATCAAGACACACTTGTGCATCTCATGCATTTGAATGACACTCTACTAATTATTTGACAGAACTAATTTTGTCACAAGATCTGAGCAAATGGTTTAATTGATGGGAGTTATTTCTTTGAATAACAAGCCAGCAGCAGACATAATAACATAAGCAGATATAATAGCAGCAGACATAATAACAAGCCAGCAGCAGACATGAAAGGGTACACAATTTATAATCATTTAAATGACTCAGTACATTTTTTTAACAGTATAGAAAAAGGACAGTGAACGTGTAATAGAAATAGGTTAAATTTAAATTCATTCGAAATGCTCTTTCTTTCCGGCTTGTCTATGTTTGAATTCTGAGGGCATGGTTTATTTACACTGTGTACACAATGTTCATACATGCATTATATATATATATATATATATATATATATATATATATATATATATATATATATATATATATATATATATATATATATATATATATATATATATATATATATATATATATATATATATAAAGGTGTAAGTCGTGTAATAGTAAATGAACAAAATAGTCATTAACATTATATTGTTTTCTGAAGTCAGCAGTTTCACAGTACTGGTTTGATTGCAAGCATAGAGCACGCACACCCGAATGCAATATAAAGAATATCCATTAGCCATCTCAGAGAGTAATCTTTGTACTAGGTCTGTGTGAATTCTAAATGCATGGTTTATGGTTATGTGTGTGATGTATTGATACATGATTTGTGGAAGTTATATGCAGTCTTGGGAAAGGTCTTAAATGAATGAAATAAACGGATGAATGATATTTGGATCTTTATTTTGATGTTGAACATTAATGATTTTGATTTAAAGTATGCAGAACAAAGAGAAACAAATTAATGTGTGATAGAAACATTATATTAAAATTCATTGGACATGCCCTTTCATACATGTTCGTTTATATATAAATTTTGAAGACATTGTTTATGGATACTGTATCGCCAGTGTTGTTATATGCATTGTTGGAGTATATTTATCTTAAGATAACATTAAATGAATAAAATAATCATGTAATAGTGCACTGATTTCTAACGTCGACAGTTGCACATTATTGGTTTAATTTAAAGCATAGAGCGTGAATGTTAAAATGTCATAAAATGAAAATTCATTTTTGTTAACCATCGCTGAGAATATTCTTTGTAGCATATTTTTTGGACACTGTGCCCACCGAGTAGATGCATGCATTGTTGAAGGTAAAGCATTATATAAAATGAATAATCATCTAGCAGTACATGATTTCCAAAGTATAAGTTGGAACATTCTTGGTTAGCTGAAAAAACATAAATCGCGAGCATTAAATTGTATTATGTTGTTGTTCGTCCGTCGCGTCGACGAAGACCACTCTAGTCATTTGTGATTTGGACGGACTTGTGTGTGTACGCGCGCAGGTGACTGATAAGGCCAATCCTTGCACGGAAGGTTTGGTTGCATAAGGAACAAGGGATGAGGAGGGTTGCTGACGCGTGCTTTTTTTACTTTTCTCTTCATCTTTGAAGCTGTTGTCCTGCTAGATTCACACAGCTTGGAGCCTTTGTACAGGTAGGAATGCCAAGGCTGTTCCCTCCCATGAGTCAGGGTTTAGGTTGAACGCTTTCAATGCAGCTTTCAAATTGTCTTTGAAGCGTTTTGTCTGACCTCCGTGTGATTGCTGTCCTTGCTGTAGCTCGCAATAGAAGAGTCTCTTAGGCAGCCGGGCCGGTTGTCTGACATGCATACAATATGTCCCACCCAACGTAGCTGGGACTGCATCAGGATGGTGTGAATACTGGGGAGACCTGTTTAGGTAAGTACCTCGGTGTCTGGAACCTTGTCCTGCCATTTGATGTTGATTATTTTCCTGAGGCTTATGGTGTGAAAGTGGTTCAGCTTCCTAGCATGGCGTTGATACACCGTCCACATTTCAGATGCATAGAGTAATGTGGCGAGCACAACTGCCCTGTAAACCTTAAGTTTGGTCGTAATGCATATGCCTCTTTTATTCCAGGCGTTCTCATACAATCTGCCAAAAGTTGCGCTGGCTCTAACAATCAGGAGGTTCACCTCGTCGTCAATGGTGAACTTGCATGTATTCTGCCATGTTAGGTGAAGTGGTTTACTACGTTGTGCTTTTGGCTGTTGAAGGTGATGTTAGGCTTAACATGGGCTTGCCCAGGGCCAGCTGGTGGAGAGACCAAACCTTATGCAGGAACTGGAGAACTTGCCAACTCTGCGTTGCAGGTCTGCTTCTGAAACAGCAATTAGGGCGTAATCATCTGCAAATAAGAATTCTCTGATGGTGTCTGTCATAACCTTGGTTTTTTTGCTTGTAGCATCCTAGGGTTGAACAGTTTCCATCTGTACGGTACCTGGTTCCGATTCCAACTTCTCCGTCTCTGAAAGCATTAGACAGCATGGCAGAGAACAATAGACTGAACAGTTTTGGTGTCAGAACACAACCCTGCTTGACGCAATTGGTTACTGGGAATGGTTCAGATGTCTTTCCATTTTCCTGGACTCGCGTCTGCATGCCGTCGTGGAAGTGCTGAACTATGGATATAATTTTTGGACATCCAAACTTGATCATTACCTTCCATCATCCTTTGATGTTGATGGAGAAAAGGTCAGCGTTTTGCTTTTGACATTTTTCTTGAAGCTGCCATGCCACGTTCTTTCCGGAATCCTCACTGGCTTTCTGGCAGACGTCACTGATCAAGTTGCAGTTAGGCGGTTCAGTAGGATTCTGGCAAGTATCTTTCCTGTGATTGAGAGCAAGGATATACCCCGACAGTTGTCGCGGGCATGTCGGTTTCCTTTGCGCTTGTACAGGTAGGTTATGGAAGCATCTTTGAATTCCTGGGGGATTGTCTCTTGCTGCCTCAGCAGTTCGTTGAGCTTTTCTATTAGGGCTATGCCCCCCTCCTTGTAGACTTCTGCTGGGATGGCACATGAGCCGGGGGCTTTTTCACTGTAGAGCAGATGAATTGCTTTCTTTGTCTCAAGCAAGTTTGGAGGATTATCCATTGCTTCGTTGATGAGTAATTGGGGGAGATGGTTGAGGGTTTCATTGTTGATTGATGAAATGCGATTCAAAACGATTCAAACTGTTAAGAATCTTCTCTTTGTCAGTAATTAGTGTGTTATCATCTGCGCTGAGAAGGGGTTATGATTCAGAAAATGTAGGTCCATACTTTTCTTTCAAGGCATTGTAAAAGTTCTTCATGTCATAACTGTCTGCGTAGATCTGGATCTCATCTGCTTTGTTCCTAAGCCATGTGTCTCGCATCTTCCTGAGTTATGCTTATGTTGTTTTATTCATCTTTACTGGAGGTGGAATTGGTGTTGTTAAGGTAGGTTTGATGGATGCGGTATTTCTCATCCAGCAACTGAGTTGATCTCATCAAACCAGTGTTGGTGCTTTCTATTTGTCCTATGATTTCCGAAGTTGTGCTGTAGACCAACTCTCTGAATGACGCTCAGTCTGTCTCCACATTCTGATCGTCCTAAATGGTGGATTTTAGACGTTCTTCCAGGACATCCACAAGAGACTGATTGGTACTAGAGTGTTTCAGCTTGGTGATGTTCAGTCGTTTAGGAGCATTCTTTCCCTGTGAGCGTCATTTGGGCTGAATGCGGATGTTGAGCATGGTGATGAGGCAGTAGTCTGTTAAGCAGTCTGCGCCACACAAGGACTTCGTCACATGCATATCCAGCCTGTCCCTCTTCCTGTTAATGAAGTAGTTGATGAGATGTCAGTGCTTATAGCGAGGGTTATCCATGACGGTCGGTTACTGGTAGGGAGGTGGAAAACTATTGTATTAGTGATTAGCAGTTCATGCTTGGCACAAGTCTTGAGCAGGAGATGACCATTGCTGTTACAGTGACTCCGTGCTATAACAGCATTCCATCCCAGGCAACGTGATCAAAGCCTACTGTTGCACTGAAGTCGTCAAGAATGACGAGTTTATCTGCCAATGAAACATCAGAATTAACGGAGTGAAGATCCTCCTTGTTGGAGCGTAGCAACTGATGATTATAAAGGAGCTTTCTTCCAGACAAGAGGGGGAGTTTCATGGTCATAAGTCTATTGTTTACTCCCTTGGGAGATCCTGCCAGTTTGCCAATTAGTGTTGTCTTCGCTGCAAAGCCGACACCAGCCTCACGACGCTCTTCATTTCCTAGGCCACTCCAAAAGAAAGTGAATCATGAATCTCTTTCGCAAAGCTAACCTTCTGCAAGCCGAGTCTCGCTCAAGGCAGCAATGTCCACGTTGTATCTGGCAAGTTCCTTTCCTATTAGGGCATTTCTCCTCTGGTGTCCTTCCGTGTCCTATCATTTTATGAAGTAGGGTCCCCGCCAACCACGGTAAGCTGGCTACGGGTATTTGAGCAGGCATTGTTTATGGCATTTATTTATTATTTCCACTAAACAGTCTAAACAAATATTTTTACTCTCGAATACAATCTAACTACAATATAAAACACGTCTACTGACTAACAGGAACACAATAAATGTGATTGACTCCAAAAATCGAAAAGAATAGGATTGCTGAAGTTTTTCATTATATAAACCGTAGCATGCGACTGTACTTCTCAATACACCCCAAGTGACAACATACACTATTGATTTGCTTTAAATTAAGAATATTCACGTGACCTCTCGCAACTAGTGGGAAGCTACCGAATGATTTGGAAACCTAGATATACCATCAGTCACTGGGAAACGACACAGAAGGCGAGATTTTAAGTCTTATTATTATAAATGTTATCAGTAATTACCAACATTTCTAAATCCAATGATAACTGCGTTCTTAACAGAGCATGGTTAGGTACACAATTTATAACAAAACATATTCTAAACAGTTTGCAACAATGAATAAAACTTTCGAAAATTAAATGCAATCATGTACCAGGGGTTAGAAAAATAAACATATACGTAACAACTGCCGTACCACAAAAGGCTATTATCACATCTCTACTGTTCATGTTACTGGCACATTAGCACACTCGAGACTACAGGCACATCAACATATTCAGTGTTGGGGCATATTTGGAATACCATTGGAATTTTAATGGGATTCAATTCATTTGGAGTTGGGATTAAAAAAGTTCGATTGTGTCGCATTAATTTCACAATCCGAAGGGTTTTATAATTAACATTATATTCAAAGGAAATAAATTATATTTTGCAATTCTTTTTATTAATTAATTTGTTAGCTAAGGCGCATTTTTGTTACTTAATTTTTAAACCATATATTTGTAACCGAAAATTATAGGTTCGTTTATTGGATAAGAATTTATTTAAAATATTTCAGAAACCCGTCTTTATGACTCTTTTATTCCTTGGCGTTATTATGTCATATATTTTACATATCTTTAGTTAAACCAGCAAGCTTTTGCGAAGTCATCTGAACTGGAGAATTTTACTTAAAATTCTACCCTGGAACGGTTATAGCCCATGAAAAAGATGAATTGCTCTAGCTTGCCAGGCAATATGATCATTATGAGGCGAAGGCTCATTTTAAAGAAGAAAGCCATAACAAATATTTTGGTCCAATATTTGGTGTAAAAAATTGAATTTGTTTGATAAAGTGCTTAAGGTTTGATTAGCATATTGATTTCTGCAATGAAAATCGCATAATTCAAGTTAAGGTAGAAATAGACCTAAAGCTTCAGCCTCAAAAAGAAAAAGAAGAGAAACAATTCGAATTAGAGAAGGAAAAGGGTAGAGACGAATTCTCTCGTGATAAAAATGAATCTGACAAACTCAAAAGTGACATCATAACGGTGCATGATGCTAAATCATGCTTGTTAATACTTGGCCGTTGGAACCACTTTGATGTACCACAACCAACTGGACGCCAACATCGAATTTTTGCACTGGCAAACGCCCAAAATTTGACTACTCTCCAAGATGGCAGAATACTCGGGGATTGTTTCTATAACAGCGGAGTTGTATTCGCCGCTGTATACGCCCAGGTTATGTGCAACAATTATTATTTTAAACCAACAGTGACTCATGCAAAACAAAAAATATCCCGACTATTAATAAAGAAAACGACATACTTGTCCGGGTGATAGTTACTGGGAGAAGACTATCTTTGGATACAAAAGATAGAGGTATAATTGGTGTGTTTTTAAATGAAAAGGTTGCTGGACCACCAGAACCCGCAATCGTCGGAAATCTAAACATTACCGAGGCCAATATTTTTAAAAAATAATTGATAGTTATACCAGTAAAAAAAAGCAATTGGCTAGGAGTGCGTGTGCGTTTTGTACCTGGACGTAATGAGTCCGGACAAAGTTTATCAGTTGTGTAATTGTACTCGACCGTTATTGTTACTGATGTGAAAAAAATGACAAACGTTGCAACAGATGCTAAAAGAAATCACCAAGAAAATATTGATATTAAAAATACAAAAAGAGGCGTATTTTTGTCATTTCTGGATTTGCTGTAACAGCAACTATTGATCTTGGAGTGACTGAAATTTTAGCCACGCCAGCCATCACAGGCGCACTGATTAAAATGTTTGCCTAATCAAATTACTTTCGATATGATTACAGTCATGTACACTGGTGAATTCAGAACTGCTTGCCACAGCACAAAGCAGTTTTAACATAAAATAGTATGGCTGACTTCGAGACCATTTTGGCCGACATAGATAATTACCGACAACTCCGAGCATACATAAGGAACCACGTAGCAGATTTACAGACAATAGTACTCGAGCTTTAAAAAATTGTCTTACTTGGGTTTTTGTCGGTCACTGGTCTGCGTCACTATATGACTCTTGCTTGGGCCACTTTACTTTCATGCATTAGGAATGCTGATAATCCATGGGTTGCGTAAAGTGTGTGGCTTTTATGCTAAAGTGGACAAATGTCATGGGGAATAGGTTGTGACGTAGAAAACTTATCAAAATCCTAAAGCACCATAATGACACTACTGAGATTATTCAAGTTGAAGAAACCGCTTGTTCAAATTGTCCAACTGTTGTGTTTTTTTTGTAAAACATACTTAGATACCATTAAGAACATATGCATATATCTAAATATCGAAGGAATGTTGGTAGTATTGCACTCTGGAGAATATTTCTGCAAATATTCCGAGTAAATAGTTCTGAAATGTCTGTAAATATTAAAAATGAACTTCAAATGACAGCCTGTTCGATGCAATCCGTTATTTTTTCATAATTCATTCAAGCTAAGCATTAGGCAAATCTTTCTAAATCCTATGGTGATTTTTTTCTTCTATATTTACAAGCTAAAAAAATTAGCTTCAGAGTATTTGATTTTGTATACGCAAAAAATTCTGCTTAGTTTATCCAGTAGTATTAGGTGTCAAAACATGAAACTGAACAAAGGGCAATATTAAACAGTGAAAAAGTGGTTTAAGAAATATATATACTAGCTCATTAAACACCACAAGCTTAAAATTATCTCATAACCTATTGTTTTCAAATGACTTATCGTCGATCAGCACGGACGAATCTTTGTGCTCTTAAACAAGATCATGCAGAATATATTCTAACTAAAGGAGATTAAATATTTCTTGCCACCTTAGAAATCCTGACAGACGAAGATATCCGGGACCATTCGAGAAAGACATCAAATATATATATTGGCATATATATTTTGGTCCATGATGTTCAAATACCAAGAAAAGTTTTTTTTTAAAATCATTTGTCCATGTTTATGAGTCAACGGAGCTATCCAAATCATATTACCTATCATCAAGCTGAATAAAAGAAAAATAACAGTTTATTTATTATTGACTCTATGTTTCCCTTGTCAGGTTTATATTTAAATTTGTATTTTTTTATTTTATTTAACTGATGATGGGTGCATTTTACAGTAGATGTCTTCGCTAAGGTATGATCATATATTCAATTTGTTCTCCTTTGTCAGTGTGTTGCGATGATTAAATTCATGGTAACCAATTATCCATCTTTAATATTTCCAGCACGTATTAAACTAAGATTTGTAATCGTATGAAACAGTACAGCGTGGGCTTATCGAAAGAAATATTAGGGCTTTTCAATTTAAACTAGTTGCACTTTAGTGATTACATATATAAGGATGTTGTTTGAAAAATGACATTACATTTTGACTCTCTACAACTTCACCTTTACCATATTATCACTCTGTGTGTTAGTATGTGTGTGTGTGTGTGTGTGTGTACTCCTTTCATGTAAAATTATATATGACATTGTTTATGACTTGTTGATTGTAAACAATTGTAGCAAGATACTTAATAAATAAGTATTCGGCGCTCTGAGCTTCCTGACACGTGATTCATTTAAAATTTATGTAGCAAGTAATACAGAATTTCATTGTCGATTATAGGTGGTAGAAAACTATTTGCCTTGGTTTAAAAATAACATTAATTTATCAAGCATCTGAGATGGAGAGATATAATCGATTTACTCACTTTCTGTCGCAAGGGAGAATCCGAGGATGCCGAGAACGAAGAATAATGTTGAGTCCATGTATACACGTGCATATGAGTGCATTTTTGAATGGAAGAACAAGATTTGTGTATTGGTGGATTTATCTCACTGTGGATCGGATTGCCGTCGAAATCTATGCAATGGGTATTATCACACGTATTAGCTATGAGTGAACGGTTGAATTCAATACTTATATACTGTAAAATAAAGATTGTTGACAAGCCATCAAAGGATACCACGCCCCAGTCGTTAGGAAGGTACATACTTTAAATGCAATTAAATGTTGACATTTAAGTCATGTGTGAATCTGGGTTTTCTTTACTTTCTTTCTTTCTTTCCTTCCTTCTTTTATTCATTCTTTCCTTCTTTCTTTACTTCCTTGTTTTTTCTTTCTTTCTTTCTTTCTTTCTTTCTTACTTCCTTCCTTTCTTTCTTTCATACTAAAACTAATAATAATAATAATAATAATAATAATAATAATAATAATAATAATAATAATAAATCATTATTATGATTCTGACATGGAATTACTCAACATACGCACACACTAACAAAGATTGAAAAACTATTTTTTCAAACTATCTATATTCCATTTTAAAATTAATTATAAATTTAGTTATGATAGAGAGCTTTAGTATGGCGATAATAATAAAACTACACAGACTTAAGGAATGGTTACATGGAGCACGCTCATCACAAAGGCTGTATGACCGCCGACAAAGACTCACAGCTTTTAGAGAAAAATGGCACATGTCACCATTACAGACCTTCACATTTTCAGATTTCCAGTGCTTAGTTTTTAACATTATGTGTATCCAGCTTTGGAAACATGCGTAGTCACCGTGGTCAGTACAACTAGTGTCATCATCGGATATGATGGACAACCGATGAAGAACACATATATGTGCATCACTATTAATATAAGACCCTTATAAGAAAACAAGTTTACTGTGACCACTATGTTGACCTTTAACATTTGTATTTTACCATTATTTTTTGCGTTTAGATCAGTACAGTACCAAATATTGGTTTGCGTCGTATATATGCAAACTGTTTTACCCAGTTTCATGACACTTTGTGTGATGATTTATATCGATTAATACAACATCCATATCACAAATGTAGGTCATTGTGATTCTTAGTTTATGTTTTGCTGAATTTAAGTACATTTTTAGTGTTAAGTTTTTTTTCTCAAGCTCTGATTTTGAGACTCGTCATACTTGATAGTTGCATACAACGCTTTTACCACACTTTTGTCAAAAAAGTAAACCACAGTGGCCTACATTATAAATTTTACTGTCTGTCATATTGGTTCATTGGTTTGGACACAATTTATAGGTATTGGTACGCATAGAATTGTAAAACGATTTGCGAGACGGTGAAAATTAATGAATACAACACTCTTATCACAAAATTAAATCGCTGCAACACTCAGATAATGTTCATGCCAAAATTATTAAATTAGATGACTCTACGAATCTCTTATACTACAGCTATTGAACCATAAATATAGCAGTGAATTGCATTTTAAATTCTACTAGAAATTTCAAATGTGTACATTCAGCTCACGACCGCATAGGTTGTTTTTACCTTCTGCGTCATGATGATGTACCTAAACTCATTAATCTTTGGAGAGAGGAAGGACCATTATAAGCACTATACATACACCTTAAAAATAGGTCTCTGTGACACATTTCTCGCATCAGTGATTTGGCCTAATTTGTTGTTGTTTTTTTTTTTTTTTTTTACAGTTCTGTGCAGTGATTTAGTGATTAATCTTAATGTCTGTATATATCCACACATAAGTTCACCTTAGCCTCTGTCACAATTACTGGTTTAATTTGAGTTTATGCACTGAGCTCGTGACCACATAGGTCCGCTGCATGCTATGTGCATATTATCCTGTATAAAAGAATACAAACTGTTCAGGGAATGCATTTTCATGGACGCTACACCTTCATTTCAGTAGATGGACAGGAAGGTCTTTGTTTCACACTATAATGACGTGAGTCAAATTTTGCTTGATGTTCATTTCCCAGGCACTCTCCATGCCATAATAATAATAATAATAATAATAATAATAATAATAATAATAATAATAATAATAATAATAATAATAATAATAATAATAATAATAATAATAATAATAATAATAATAAAGACTTTATTTAGGGAAGATAACTCAATCAGTTACAGAACTAATCTAATTTAAGGCGTTCTGTCATATTCAATATATACAGTATATACCACATTATGTGAGAATCTGGCTTGACAATAAATAAGTGATTGTAAAGGTCAAAGTATTACAGGCATCTGTAAGTACATAAAATAAACATCATCATGCATTGAAAAAATCACATGTGAAGTTATTGTACTAGAACTTTTCAATTTTCTAGAGATTTCATCCATTTAAGACATTGATTTTGAAAAGAAGAAATGCTGCTAGGAATCTGCCTTAGTCACTGGGAATGTTGTTCCATACCAGTAGACCAGTATATTGACAACTTTTTAAAAACAATTCCTTCTTTGGCCTTATTATAATATAATGTTTGCTTCTTATGGACCTTAAATGTAGAGTACCATCAGCATCTCTTTGGTAAAAGATATTGCTTAGACAGACAGGAATGGCTTTTCTGGATGCTTTATACATCAATCTGGCCTTTCTAAGAACTATTATTTCATGTATTGTTAAACGGTTTATATTATTCATTGCATCCTTGAAATTGTATTTTATTACAAGACAAGG
Organism: Potamilus streckersoni; assembly: GCA_016746295.1. Taxonomy (NCBI): domain Eukaryota; kingdom Metazoa; phylum Mollusca; class Bivalvia; order Unionida; family Unionidae; genus Potamilus; species Potamilus streckersoni. The sequence continues at coordinate 4,307,176 of JAEAOA010002346.1, forward strand.
GCTCGTACTCAGTAACAAAAAAAAGAGTGGAAGCTAACAAGCTTTGTAAATTTTAACAAAATAATTTATTTCCATGGACAACAATGTAAAAATTTGTAAATAGGACTTACAGCTTGTGAATATAATTCAAATATGATTATAAGAATAAAAACCAAATCCTACCACTAAATAGTCCTATAAAAATCCAGGTTCGAGTCCCGACGACGTACAAGTATGGAAGGTGATGACGTCAGATGCAGTCCAGAATATGAATAATGATAATTCCTCGCTTGAATCAGAGTCTTTGTTTCCGAATAATTCAAGAATAAATTTCCAGAATATCTTTCAGAATGTTTTTTTATATAAGAAAGTCAACTTGTTGAGTGTCCAGGAGAATAAAATATTGAATCCAAACATCAGACGAAGAATAAAATATTCTGTCAATAACTTAAAAAATTACATAAACCTTGTACCTTCAAGGTTATGAAAGACTGCCCGAAAAAAATATTAGAATGCGTATTTTTTTCTTCAAAACCCAATTTCATTTCTCGCGAGATTGGTCATGTGTATTCTTAGTACACTAGTTTTGTCATATCGTCCAATATAGACTGACTTAAAAACCAGTCTAAAAAGGTTGTTTACAAACAATGATCATGTGAAGAAAGTATGTCTGTTGATTTGTTACCAAGGTAATTCGCACGTATTACTATTTCGTCTTAAGTAAATAGCTTTGTGCAAAAAATATATCTTACTACTAAGAATAGAATCCCAAATCCGAGAAAAATATTCATTGCAGTTAAATACAATATGACAAAAATGAAATAAAAATAATTTTAAACCTTACACACAAGCAATATAATCACATATACGTAACACTATACATTGATCTAGAATTAAATGGCAAGCCATCATTTGGAGTCTAAAAATTATTTCATGTTTTAATTAGACGTATTACCCAAAATTATGTTACAATAATCCATATATGTTTGACTATAACTTTTCTAAAAGATGACCATATACTTAAGAGGAATGTATGTTTTTATTTTCCTCAGTAGCCAAATATTATAATTAACCTTTTTGAAACATGTTTAATGTGAATATACCAAGTTAGATTTTTATCTATGAATACACCAAGTATTTTATCATGAGAGGTCATATTAAGGTTCCCATTGCAAATAAAACCTATACTTTGTCGCTATCTAGCCTTGCTAGTTTTTGTTGCGTTGTATCTACTTATGCTTTCGTTTTTTTCTGTATTTATGATCATATTGTTTTACTTGCACAATACACGACGTCCATTGAGATTATCTTGCAAGTACCGTTTTAATTTTACCAATCTTAGTGTAATATCATCTGCATTGAGGTCAGTAGAAGAAATTAAAGTTTGAATCTTGTGATGTAAGTTTTTGATACAAGAATGAATAACAGAAGACCAAGGCTTGAGCCCTGTGGTACTCCACAAGTAATATTTTTACCGTGCGAAAGTCGACCATTTAAAGATACTTTTTGCACTCTGTCGGTTAAGTAAGAAGTAAACCAATTTAGGTTTTTTTTACTGCATCGATATAGTTTTATTTTTTCAAGCATAATGTCATAATCTACAAGATCGAAAGCTTTACAAAAATGAACCACAATAGTGCCTACCATTTTTTATATCTAAAACATTCAGCCATTTAGCTATCAAAGATACAAGCGCATTTTCACATGGGTGATTCTGTTGACAGCCAGACTGATTATCATGAATAAGATCATAAACGTTCAAATAGTTGAGAAAAAAATAGTGTGCATGCTTTTGTTTTCTTTTAGCAATTTGGAAACGAACGGTAGTTATTTACATCATCTTTTGTTCCTGCTTTACGTAATGATGTAACCTTGGCAGATATCCGCGTTTGTTGAAATTTTTTAGATCTAATATTTTCATTGCAAATGAAAGCTATTTCAATTTTACTCTTACATTTCTCTGCCCCAAACTCTGTAAAGACTTTCCAGATAGCATTCTTGTTTTTTCATTTTCATTCAGCACATTTTTGTAGTGATTTTATTTGGCTTGACGTATCATTGTATTAACTTTGTTCCTTCAAAGTCTATATTTAGTTTGATTTCCTAATGATTTTAGTTAGCCTCTTTGCTTTATTGCTTGTAACATTTCTGGGGAGATCCAGCCTATCGGATGGTCTTTTATATTCTGTGTGTTTCTAAAGGGGCATATTTGTTTACTATACTGATGAACGGACTTGTCCAAGTATCTTAAATATCTTGAATATCTTTAAAGATTTGGACTGTATATTATGGGAATGTGTTTCAGATCTTCCAGGACTTTAACAGTATCAAAGTTTTGAAAAGATCTATGTTATCTCTGCTGGTGGAATGCAAAGTATTATGTTTACTTTGTACTGATGTAGATAGTCTGTATGGTGCTTTGTTACTCTTAACTTTATCAATCATGGCTGAGTCAGTGGCAGAGTTAGAAAGCTGCACTGGGTTTTCTTTTCGCAGTGCTTCAGGTGTCTGTACACGTTTACTTAAAGTAATAGGTTTAGGTCCATGGTTTTTGAATGTATGCTGATAGTCATAGGTTTCTTTCTCTAATGTAACCTTCTCATTTGTTATCTTGTCGATATGTTTTTTTTGTATATTGTCCACTTGCTTTTGCAGTGTTTGCATAACAATCAGCAACATGTCAGTATTACACATGTCAGTATTACATATACATGTCAGTATTACACATACATGAAGAGTGCTGTCAATGATCTATAGTAGGGCTCTCTGTGGGTGTCATAGAGGTCATAGTCGTTGGAGTGTCATTCATTGATGGAACCCTGGAAAGTTAGCTCTCATCAGATAATTCTTGGTTACTATGACTACAACTCTCATTTGAGTCCACTATATCTGATAAACATGTGGTATAGAAACTATCTTCACTCATAGAGAATTCTAAACATAGATCATTAGCCTTTTTGAAATTCTTATATTTTCATTTCATTGACCCTAAGCCTTTAACTTCTATTACACGTTTAGCACAATTAAAACTTAGAACACATTTTTGTCCATCAGCATGTGTTGTAATAGGAAACATGGACTGGGATTCAATGTGAATTCTTTTTAATTTGTTCCAGGAATTGATGGAAGAATCCAGTTGTCAAAATATTATTGCGAAAGTGGATGAATATATGTTTCACATTGTAGATGATACCTTATAAATAGACCTCAACAGGAAGGTCTTGCTCTACATTAGAGAATAATTCAAATGAAATATTTTCTGAGTCAGAAGATTGTGAGAAAGCTGATCCCTAAGTGAAGATGAATCCTTCATGAAAAGTATTTATTATAAAGTATGTCTCTTATTATATATTTCAATATTATTATAATATGTATTAACTGTAGTCGCAACTAACAGAGTACATTGATGGCAGGTGATGAAACGCAGTTGAGTTGATCATTGAGTGTTGGCTGCCATCTTAATGAATGCATCATGTTTGAAAATCTACTGCAGAAAAATCATTTTGATCTATCTCTGCACACACTCATCTAGAACATTATAAAAAATATCACAGGTAATAAATGATCACTGTATTAACATTATGACTCAGGTATTTTCATGTGGACTATGAATTTTACTGCATAAAACTGATTAAATAAATGGAGCATGCTGCAGGCACTGTCTGCCTGCTTCTTATCTCTTTTACTACCTATCCCTTACAATATAAAGAAAAATAAGAGTTCGTTGTGTCTTACCTTTCATCATTTGCTAACGTTGGTTAGGCAGGTTTGGTCAGCTCATAACCATGTATGTGTTTTGCATGCTTGACATACATACTGTTTGGTATGCTATGTGCAAACTGTCCTACACATACTTGCAAACCTTGATGAGTAAATGCAACCGGATATCTTATGCATCCTATACGCAAAAATTTATCTCTGCGACATGTTTTCTGTAATTTTATTGAAATATGGTATTTCAAGTTCCTTTTTGGTCTGCCGTTTATGTTGCCATCATGCAACCTAATGATTAGGATGCATCTGTTGGTAATATACAACTATAACCAAAGAAGATCAATATGACTTACATTTCATACTTTACTGACTTTATGTATTCGTGTTTACGAAAATTCATATTTTTTCATACTACATGCATCCGAACCTACTCAGTAGTCCCTTTTCGGGCCATAGAAAGTGAAAGTATAACTAAATGTTTACTCAGTGATAAACTTTCAATATAAATAGCTATACATCCTATACAGAGATCAGTTAAAGCAGTATGTTAACTGTACATCATGACCGGATTTTGGCTGTACTGGATAATCGGGATAATTGCTGAAACTAAATAAATACTAGATGAAGTGTCTACCATAACACATTGTATTGGAGGTGCACATCGCATGTCTTCTGAGTCACTTTGCTGTGTCCTAAGTGCTTAACCTTCCAACACGGAGTTCAGAGCAGAGAAAATATGTAATTTCACATGAGCTACCCATTCCAATTAAATTACATATTTACACATTTTGGAATAAGATGAAACATTTTTTAATAAGCGAACAATTTAACAGGATATTTTTGTCAATATTTACCGTACAATATGGATTATTTTTACTTGAAATGTGGCATCGAACGGAAAAATCATTTGATGAGAATTGGTCTTGGTACACATTACCAACATTATAAATTAAGTTGGCATACTGACAGTGTTGATAATTTTATTTAAATCACAGCATTTATTTTCTACAAGATGTTTCCCAATCAAATCTTTGAATAGCAACAGCCACTGTTACTAAAAATAGAAATACCTATAAATGACTTGTCAAAAAATGCTGAACAGAATTTTGCAAATGTAAAAGGTGGAAAAGTCAGCTATTAGGAAGCAAAATTAATTACAGACACACGAACTGACAACATGACACGATATTTGCAGCCTTACAGAGGATATATAAAATATATTACAAAGAATAATTTCGTCATTGTCTTAATTACTGTGAATTCCTTAACCACAATTCGTGCACGTTTCTCGAAATGTCAACAATGTTGGAACTCTTGGATTTTTTCAATTTTGTATCCAGGAGTTATTGTCTTAATTATTCTATTGTCAAATTATGTAATCGACATAAAATGATTCTTCGTTTAGTGTCTGATCGTAAATCACTCTGATATATGTCATTCCAATGGAATGAATTTCATGTGTCAGTCAACAGTGTCTTCCATACCCCCAATGTGTTAGATGTGTATACCTCGTGCCAGCTGAGGCACTGCAGTTGGCCGCTAAGTGCTTACCCGTCCAACACGGAGATTCAGTCAAAGCAGATATTTAAAGTATTATTCGCCTAATGAATGGAGTAAGGGAATATCGCTTGATCTGTACTGATATGCTGTTTTTGAAAAGATTTTGAAAGCATTAGTTCTGAGGTTTCTATCTCTTTTATAAATTTGTGTATTTTTTGTGTATACAGAGGTATTAAGTTCAGCTCATGCCCATAATTTGAAACTGAAAGGTGTGCTGCATTGAGTATTACAAATTGATGTAAATATAGTGACTTCAGGATCTAAACACTGTCACTCAAGCAATGTGAATAAATCATAAACCATGTCACACTGCAACGTTTACACAAGTAAACTTTCCAGCTTGATTTAATGCAAGTAAACGTGTCCAACAATGTAAACATATTGATAAACATGTAAGTGAACATGCATGTGGCATGTAAACATGTTGATAAACATGTAAGTGAACATACATGTGGCTTCCGGTGTTACATGAGCTACCCATTCCAATTAAATTATATATTTCTACACTTCGGAATAATACAACAGTTTAATAAGATATTTATCATTATTTTGCCGAACAGTAAAGACTATATTCAAGTGAAATGTGGTATTTAACGGAAAAGTCCGATTAGATGAGAATCGGTTGTGTTGCACATTGCCAACATTACCAATTAGGTTGATTTACAGATAGTGTTTATAATTTCATTTAAACTAAAATATTTATTTTCGACAAAATCTAGGCAAATCTTTGAATAGCATTATTGTCTTGCAATAAAACACCATTTGAAGTTTTTGTGGCATGATACAGTTTCTTAGTCATCATATATTATACAAAAAGCATCGAATGTATATCACTACATAATATGTCCGCTTTCATTTCTTGCTTGCTTTATTATGTTCATGTATGCATCAGTAGGAAACAATATTACTACCATACTAGGCATGTCCTAATTCAATTTTCAGATATATATATATATATATATATATATATATATATATATATATATATATATATATATATATATATATATATAATAACGAAACCTATTGCATACTGAATCAAGTCATGATAAGCGGTAACAGATGCACAACAAGCAAGATCTTCATTGGCTGAGGAATGTACGGCATACAGATCATTAAAGCAGTCAGCTGATCAGTAAACCCATTCAAACTAGAGAACGAGATGCATGTATATTAATACATTGCTCTTGAATTTGATTGGTTGGGATTGGTTTAGTCTGGAAGCCATATTTCTGAGAAAAACCTTAAATATAGGTTAATCTCATCAAGATAGTGGATGGAGTCGATAATAAGTGAGATCAGTGTTTATTAATGATATAATCTTCGATCTGATTGTAAAAACGTTTTACTACTCTGCAAGTATTTTTTGTCGTTTATTTTGATCAAACTTGGAATATAGGCTTTTAACATCAGGATCATAGAGTTGTATACTAATGAGATCGAACCATGTCAATGGGATTTTCTTTCATTTGATTTGATGGGCATGTAATCACTATTGAAGCCATATTTTCTATTTGTTGTGTTTATTATCATGAACACTTTGGATGACTTTGACTGAGAGCAAGAGGCTGCATGAATTATTAAATAGCACTTAACTAAAACTGAGGTTATCTCCCCGAATATTGCACATCTTAAATATAGTAAATGTGTTCTTAGCAAATTATGATGGAATCTCCATTTTCTAAACATTTCGTTACCGGAAACCTTTGCAAATTTAGTGTATGCTTTGAAATCACATTTCAAATGTGTCTAGTGAAACATGAATGTGATACGTCCGACATAATGCAGCAACTGCAGAGATTCAAAATATTTGTAAATCACTGAAATGGAATGTATAATGTGGCTAAAATTAGTCACATCTGCAAACAAATGAATTCAGTCTTCCATTGGTTTTGTCTTTGAAACTGGAATAAACGTACCAATAATTAATGTTACAGGAGACGACTAAGCTTTACAAATATTTACAAATATTTGCAGTCTTTGCTCTCACATCATCAAACTTCATGACGATGAATCCGCGGGACTTATATTACTTTCCCTCAACATATCAATAATAAAATATCTCAATGTCTAAAGCCGATTCTGATGAAATGTTAATTCTCATATTATGATGTACTCTTTACTTTTTATATTTACGTGTAGACTTCCATGGCACATCAATAATATCTTGTTAACTTATCAACACTTTGGATGAATTTGACTGAGAGCATGAGTGTGCATTTTATTATTCTCTTATTTTTGAAAAAGAACATTTATCAGGGTATTGTAAAATCAACGTTATATTAAATCTTTGGGAGCTAATTTTCATACCATGTCGTCTTGCTATACCGTATAAGTCTATACATTGTAATAGACAACTTTTAATGATGTTAACCATCTAGTTGACGTAGGTTTAAAGTTGGTGTTTTCATAAAACTTATTCACTGTGTTGCTTGCTTCATTATGAACCATCGCATAAGTAAAGCGTCATCTACTTTTCTACACCTATTACTCTATTTTCAGGTTAATTCTAGTGTAAGAATTATTTTCGTTGGGATACTCTCCAGCTGTAGTATTGCTATGTGCTATGTGCGTGAAAGTTCTCTGGGGTGTTATTTCCATGTTATTAAACCACATCATAATTTGGCGATTGGGGACAATGAGGAACATTATTATAGTTACCATTTCAAAAATGTAGCGCTTGGATAACCCTGGAAATTCCATAATGAAATGTTCATAAGTTTTAATATTAATAGTGTTCCTTGGATGCAAGGGTTTGTTAACTTGTAAACTATTTTTCACAAATAGATACAAGTACATTCGCGTCTCTAAATATTTGAAATGATACTTTGGAAGGTTTTTATCACAGTTGATTGGAATGTTATTATACAACATATTTATATCATATCAAGGTGAAAACGTTTCCGTTAATGTAAAATGAAAGTGTAAGGTATTAACTACCTGTAAGTAAATTTCTATTCATAGACATTGTACGTTATTGCTCCTCAGAATCACACCAGCGCGTTCTGTTTCAGGAATGTTGTATCCAAGGCTTAAACATGCATCCCCATTCAGATTAATATGTAAGAATACATAAGCAAACGCGCGCGCACACACACTAACACACACACACACACGCATGCACACATTTAAAGAGTGTAAATTGACATGTAGATATTCTCTTTAACTACAATACTGATAGTTTATAAAATTCAGATTTTATGTACACCATTGAGAGTTGACTTTAGGATTCTTTTAAGATGTAATAAACTTGCAAATTTCTCGCATAGGTTTATACAATTTATACTTCAATATTTCAAGACAACTGCAATACCTTTGTATCAATTCTTCCAAAAATATTTTAATGTCTTAAATGTGACGACACAAGTTTGTGAATATTAAGATTTAGATTAAACAATGGGGATCTGCCATTATTTTTTCAAAATGAAAATTAACTCAAAAATATTCTCAACGGATTTTGTGATAGAATTTTCAGGTTTCGGCTTTTTAAGAAGACTTCTTCATTTATGTTAATACTAGCTTATTTACTATTTAATGTCGGCTGGATATGTGTTAAAATGCTTCTCTTAAGATGATTAATCCAACGCATTTGCTGCACACAGTTTAATCCATGTTGTTTTTTTTTCCAAAGTTTTATTTATGGTCCCAATAAAACATGTTCAATACTTTGGATTTCGGCATTTAAACAAGGTGCCTTGATTGAAACCATTTGTCAGGTTTACCTTTTTCTTCACGTGTGATAGTTTGATAAAATATACTCATGTATAAATTACACTCACACCATTAGAGTTTAAATAAAATTTGAGGAAAGTATAAGACCTGGGTTTTATTTCAAACATGTACCTGGTACGTGTGGAAACTATGTATTTATTCTATATGTTCAATTTTACACAATTGATGCGCACTGGGTGTCTGATCAAACTAGTCAGAATTCCCTTAAATGTTACACCCAAAACAACTTGTTGTCTTGCTTCAAACACTGCAAATCCCCAGCCCACAAAAACGCATCTGAATATGAAATTCCTTTTGGGATATTCAACATTTATTTTCCCTATTGAATGTATTTAATTCGTCTTTGTATACATTTATTGCATATGGAAATTACATGTTAGGCAAATTTGAATGTAAATATTACATCTTCGAAAAATACTATGTAATCGATTTCCAATACTTGTACCTGTTCGTATTGTTTGCTTATAATGATGATCAAGGTTAAGCAATTCATATGCATAGGTCTGAAAATGGAAGTCGCTGTATCATTGAAATAATCAATCGGAAAATGGACAAAATATTATATTGTCTCATGTTTACCTAGCTTTCGAATTACAAAAACTAACAACCACTCTATTATAAAACCAGACCACATTGCACCAGACGTGAAAATGTACCTATGTTTTTAAATGACAACGCCATTTCAGACGTTTTGGTGGTAACTGGAATAGAAGCATTTATTAATAAATCAAACACAAAAATTGCAGGTTTTTCTAAATTCTGGCTTCGGTGTGTTTATTTTTTATGGCATAGTCGAAGTGTTAAGAGAGATTTGACATACTGAATAATGCCAGTTTTAGAGCTCACTCTCTTTGTTCTTTCAGCAGAAGGAACCCAAATGTAAAAAAGACACTTTTATCTTTACGGTAGTTAAGACAGGTACATTATAATGGCTTATTTGTACAGTTATACCTTGTTTAACGACTTGCATATTGAATAATGAACAAATGAACAACTGACTAAAACAAAATCTGAATTGGTTCCAATTTGGAATGCAATGATTTAATAGTTGTATTAAATGTATGGCGTGTATTTCAAGCTTTAATTTTGGCATGCATGCATCTTTAGAGACTTTAATTTGAAAGGATCACAACATTTCAGGATATTTTCATTAAAGGATCATCCTGTCACACATATAGATTTTCTTTCATTCGATATTATTGTTAAGAAGGTAATGGGAAAAGACCACATTACAATTTAATTTCCAAATGTTTTACAGGTTAATCTTGATCTTTTCAGCTGCAAAGGTCTATGGTGCAAATCATCCGCTTCTGCGAAAATTATTTTCATTTAGTTGAATCCGTTCTTGCTCTTTGATACATCCTAAGCTTTTTGTGTCCACGTGTTGATAGAACTTTCACAGCTATTAGATTACGCCAATTCTGTAATCAGACGAAGCTTTCTCTAAACAGAACGCAAGTAGCAAGTTTGTAACACAATACCTTTACTAATGTTCAAAGTGAATAAAAGTACTATAAAGTAAGTCACAAAAGAAATGTAGGCAAATTTTTTTATATTGAGACCGTTTTAAAGTAGCCAGTAAGAATTGGTTCAATAAAAAATTAGCCATGAAAGATATGCTCCAACTGAAAATGTACAACGAAATATTTGTCAACTGATCTTGGTTTTTGTAATGATCATTCAGATTCAGCGTAGCGGCGGTTCCCTTCATCAACGCACATCTTTCAAGTCTAAACGACTGCGCATCATACCTGCTGTTTTTAGCCTGTTTCATAACCTCAAATCTCCATATAGAAGCACAAGTTCCTCTATCTTTGTTGAAAGAAACTGAAGATAATGTTGTCTGCAGGGTTTTATGCCGTTGTTAGACTACCACCACTTAAAGACAAGGTCTCTCTGCGTGGAATTTTCTCTGAAATTAGACAGAACTGTTCTGATGTATATCTATTTAATATTGTGCTTGATATTTCTCGCCCTGGTTTTCTGTCGTGATTGTGGTTGATGATTATGAAGGTAAATTATGCCTACCTGACTTTTCTTATGAATTTAATTGAAAACAAGATGTTGAGTTCAAGAGTAAGTGGAAATTTACATCCGAAACTTTTTGTTTTCCATTTGTTTTGCATTTTTTTTATTCTGGGTCACGTTTCTGCTCTAGCTATGAATGCAGCAGACTTTGCCAAAGCCATGATCAAAACATAACCAAAGTGCATGGATACTGTCGAAGCTCTTTCACTAATATTACGCACTGTATCTGATCAACATATATATTTGTTCAGCAGCAGCGCATAAGAGAATCAATGAGGATAGTACGGTCTAAGTTCTTTAAGATAAATAAGATAGTTAATCTCCAGTTGTTTTGGATTTTTATAACTAACTTAGAGTTGTATCTCATCTGCTTAATTGTATTCGACAAAGATGTAGAAAGCTTAATAATCTATGATTTTAACATTGGAATTTCGTACGTCTGAAAATAAAGTTTTATCCAAATTGCATACGAGATCAAAAAGTGTCTTATAAATAGAAACAGGTCAGGTAATTTCAGTCACTGACAATTTCCATTAATCAAACCTAATCATGTAAAGATGTAAGGGTTGAGGATTAAATATTTTGTTTGAGGTTCATTATTAAGCATTCTTGACGGCGCCTTCACGTTAATTATATATATATATATATATATATATATATATATATATATATATATATATATATATATATATATATATATATATAATATGGTCAACATCATTCTTGACACATTTTAAGATCTATGTATCCTGATGGAGCGAGATTACAAGAAAAGAAAACTTATTTGTGCTTAAACATGGAAATACAGGTCTGAATAGCATGCGTACGTTCAGATAGACATCCTAAATGAAAAATGTAGTAATTCCAAAAGTGATTTTCAGCTGATATATTTTAGCATCTTATTATGAAATATCTAATTAAAGAACTTCATCCGATTAGATCCGTATCCTTACGTTCTATTACGTTATGGCCTCTTTTAAAGATGGGGACGGGTAATTATTCTGAGCAAATATTGTCACTGACACTCTTCTATCTGGTTACAAAGTCAGCACAGTAGAACGTTCAAATATCTGAAAGTACGAGCCAAAGATATGTAACTCAGATAGTTGCATATTCAAGTATTAAGGCTCCAATATTTTACCTACTCTGACACAGAAGCTACATGCATGCTCTTCTATCAAGGTGCAAATCCATGTGCCTACTGTGACTTAGGTGTGACTTACTATAACATCTAGGTTCAAACCCATGCACCTAACCTAAATCAGAAGCTTAATACTCGACTATCTAGGTTTCAATTCATGTACCTATTCTGGCTAAGTAGTTACATACTATGGTACCAAGGCTCACATATATGTACCAACACTTGATCAGTAGTTACATACTAGAGTATTTAAGCTAACATGTATGTACCTACTCTGAATCACGCCTTTTCTACTGTTCAACGAAATACTATCAAATGTGCTAGCTCTGGCGGGGTGGTTATAATGCTGCACAGCAGGGAACGTCTTCACGCTATTCCACTTTTTAACACATCACCCTAGCAGCCACCGCTGGGCCATATATACCAAGGTTTATGTGATCCAAAACTAAGACGTTATATGGCACTGCAAAGCCCGAAAAAATTTAAAATAAAAACAAACTTCACCAAACGAAATAATAAATATTGAAATAAAAACTGAAGTCGATGTAGTTTTCTTATTACAATAGTGATGTATAGCACATTACAATAGTGATGTATAGCACTTGGGCATCATGCCGCAGACCTGTAACATCATGCCTCACCTAGTCACCTTATCTGGACACCAGGCCGACCAGTCCTAACACAAACTTCAAAACAATGATCGCCAAGAGAGTCAATTTCTATTACCATTTTTAAAAGTCTTTATGATCGGCCGAGGATTAGGAAAATGGTCATTCGGGCCTTTTGCACTTAGGCAAGTTTGAAACCAGTTAAATGAACCAGAAATTTATGTCCAATGTTTGTGCTTATTCTTTTATATAAAGGTTAAATACGTCAGGGAAAAGAAGAAATAGATTAATAAAATGTTATATCTGAACGTTTGTCTTTAATATGCAATTGATCAATATTAACAGAAGGTTTTTGCTGGGTATTTCCCCAGCTTTGTTGGGGTGGGTTGTATTGTTTTTGTTCTCTTTATCTAGAGGGCGATCGCCGACGGTGCAATTTTCTCGGAACTAGTACATATCAAGACAAAGTGTGAAACTTTTTATGGAACAGGTAAAGATCTGAGCAGGTATTTAAAACGAAATGACAACAGTCCCCATAAAATGTAATCAACAATTCATAAACAATAAAATTCATAAACAATTGTGATAATACATTACATTAAAAAGATAAACTTTTCGATATAAGTTATTTAACAAATTTCAAAATACAACTATGCTTATACAAATAGCCGGTCTGTTAAGCGATATAATTAATTCATCATCAATCGAGCGTAAAGATCGAAATGACTGTCTTCTACAGATTCATAACCTGATGGTTCTGGTTCAGTGAAAATTCACTACGAATGTTTTTTGACTTCCTTCTGCCCGTCCTTTCCACTTTTTCCCTTTTCCCAAATTCTTAGGTGTCCCGCCTCTTTCGGCCTCCAACTTTGGTCACTTTAGTTTTGTAATTACATTATACGTCACGTGGATAATTCAGTGGTACGTGACGTGGATACGTCAGTGGTACGATGTGTATACGTCACGTACAGCTATCTCACCTTGCAAACGTGAACAAAGTGGCAACTATTTGTTAATTACCCTATTGGGAAGAGATCATTACTTTCTCCAATCGTAATGTCAGAGAAGGTCTATCGGAATTCAAACAATACCAACGGCCATCTGATCTAATTAAATACGGCAGATCATAAGCAAACCTAGTTTCTCAAGATTAATGTAATCTTTTTTGACTATGCCAACACTGCTTACAGTAACAACACCCCGAGACATCAATAAGGGTCCTGACTAAATTACACAAATGAATGAATGAAATTCCTTCCATGATTCAACTACTTTGTTAATAGAGAATACATACATTAAGGTCTCTAGCCCATATGCATGGTATAACAATATTAATTTCACATGGTTTAACAACGATACTTTCAGTTGATATACACTAAAGTCTTTATCATACGTGACGTTATCTAAATCGGAGAATTTACACAGTATCTCGAAAAACGCTAAATGTAAGGTATGAAATTCTAGATACATATTTACCTATAACAAACGAGGCTATACATTCAAATAATTCATCAAACTTATATAAAGAATATCAGTGTACGGATTCATATAGATGAACACGCACAGTTGTATTCATATCAAGAAAGATGTTTTATCAATCAAAAAATCATGCAAATAAATCAAACAAATCGTCACATGAATATCAAGACATTACGTGAGACTAACGCAAAATACTTTGTGTCTTCAAGCTTTTACCTCTAGAATTGAGTTTGTAGATTTTTCCAGACATTCGATCATTTGGATCCTAATTATGAGTGAATTTTTTTAAAATTCGACCCGCAGTCCTCTACCCTTGTTTTATCTTGCAGAAAATGGTGTCGACTGATTAAAAGTGTTGCGAAAGGCACAAATTTAAACAGTTTTGATGTGGAAGAACGCCACTTATTCAGGGTAACAAATCCGAACTAAATGTCCTCCTCCCAGTTTAGGCTCCAAAAATGCAGTCTGCCCAACCTCAAATCACCAAATAGTAATTCCTGGAAAACTTCACGATAACAGTTCTCCATACTGAGCGTAAGTTAACCCCTATCCTTTGCAGTTAAATAAACGAAGGCTTGATTAAAAAACACTGCTTCCATGACAATGACATTACCAATCAGTGTGTTACAGCGATTTAAACACGCCAAAAATCTCCATAACTCTAAGCAATCGTTCACCTGTCCAGCTTATTGTGTTCTTGATAGATCGACCACAATTTGTACCATTACAGTTTTATTAGGAAATTCAATATTAATAATAATAAATCCAAGGTAATGAATTTGAGATTAATGCAGTGTACGCTGGAAGAAAAAAATCTACATCTCATTAAAATTGATTATGTACATTAGAAGCTAACCTGCAAAAGACTTCAAGGAAATCATCATATACATGTTTATAGTCAAATATTCCTGCATTTTACGTCGAAGGTTTTCTTTGGAGGAGGTAAAGGTTTAAAATTTGTGTAAACAATCTACTGATAGTAATAAATAGAAATTGTAAAATAGCGAACACCTTCCTCGTGTTGACGGAATTAAAAAAGAGTTCTGTAAAACGGTAAAATACATCCCTCGTGTTGACTGCATTAAAACGGGACATGTAAAACGGTTAATACCTCCCTCGTGTTGATAGAAAAAACAATAGGACATATTAAATGATAATACCTCCCATGTGTTGGTGAAATATTGCATTCTAACACCTAATGATGCAATGTTTTACAGAATTCCTATTAAGGGAACCGTTTCAGACAGAACCTGAATAGAACCTTGAAGGCAGAGAGAACCTGGATAAGTCACAAAAATGGTAGTATTAATTAGCATTTATTAGTCTTTCTAGTCTTTTGATTAATCAGATCTACTCCATTTATAAGAGTACGTTGAAAGGAAATTTAAATAAGATTTTCCTTTCTTGAACAGTTTTCTGAAGTTTTTCTTTAAAACATTGAAGGGACTATACACAGTACCGAATGCTTTGATGAATTTCAATGTTTGTACTGAATTAACACGGGTTGATGACAGGACATTGAAATATTGCGATAAACAATATAAAGAGCCACAATGATTTAAAATATAAATATTTTAGTCATCAATCAAGGTAATCTTTTAATCAATGTGTAATACTGTTAACAGTGCCAAGAGTTTTGGGGAACAGTCTTGTACAAATACAATTATCCTCCATATGTGTCAGGTATATTTAACCATCAGTTATCATTAATGTCAATACTACTGTTACTACCACTACTACTACTACTACTACTATACTACTACTACTACTACTACTACTACTACTAATAATAATAATAATAATAATAATAATAATAATAATAATAATAATAATAATAATAACAAAATCAATATCACTTGCAATAGTTGTAGTTTTTCTTTCTTTGTTAATATTAATATTAACATCACCATCATTATATTGGCATGAAATTTCTCTCTCTCACACACACACATATACACACACACACAGACACACACACCGCAACTGAGAAAATGTTCATTACATACTTATCCAAGTAACAATCCAAGCAAGTGATCCTTTCTCCCCCTTTTTTGCTACTTACCTACGGGCTATGTCACGAGATGAGTAAGGATTTTTTGTGAGGGATCATGCTGGTCAGAAAAACAAAGGCGATCAAATATACCAAAAGAGATATGTTTGTTACATATTGCAATAAGCACTGTCTCCCCTCTATGTAACATACTTGCACTGATACATGGAATGTTTTAATTAGTTCGAATGCCTTCATCGAAGCAGTGAAAAATCAGCTTACAGAAAATATATTGCATTTATTCTAACGGTACGTAAGCAGTAACTCAATTTCATATTTTGTGAAACATTACAGTTTTAAGTGAGGTGAAAAATATTTTATTACTTGCTACCAAGCTCAGATATCACTGTATCAAGTGAGAGCGTTTACAGATATAATTTAATAGAAGATTAAAACAATGCAAGATACACCAGTAAACAATTAGAAATTTTATTATTAACCAAAGTCATGGAAGTCACTTAACACGCATCATTGCTTTAATTTATACAGACTAAGAAACCCCTAGACGACTTGCAAAATTCTGAGACGTAAATAAAATTATATAAGTTGTCATCGCGACAAACGGAAGTTAAACGTTGTCATCGCGACAAACGGAAGTTAAACGTTGTCATCGCGACAAACGGAAGTTATTAGTTCCAACATGCAAGTAGGCAATTATACAGTTATATATACACTCATACATATACAAAAAGGTAAATAAACTTAAAATGTATAACCTATAGAAAAGTCCTGCATGAAATAAAGTGTAAAGCAAACCTTATATTCAGAAATCACGTGGTGAAAGTCTTATCGAAAAAGAAAAAGTGTGTCTAGCTTGGAAGAAGAAAAAGTCGCAAGAGACAATGTACCGTGGAGGAAATTGTAAGCGATGTACAACATCATAATATATGTTGATAAAGTTTCAACTGTTGCTTGAAGCAGTAATTCTGTCTAAATTTTCAGGAAAACATCACATTTAATTTAATTTCCAGAACAAAGTGATTTATTTCTATGCCAGTTTGATTCCAAAGGTAGGCTCGTCTAGGAAATGATGATCAAAAAAAAAAACAAAAAAAAAAAAAACAACATCAATGCATGTTGTTGCTGTGGAAACAGACTTGTGTCCCCATAAAAGAAAAATATCGAATAATAAAGCGCGACAGATTGAACACATTTTCGTCGAGAGTAAATTTAAATAAATTTCAAACTTGTGTAATATATAGAAATAATTGCAGATAAAAGTACATCATTTCTTTGTTGTCTACAACTAGTTTTCCTTGAAAATATGTCTACCACAACAGCATATATTCATTGATAATAACACTATATTTTCTAGCGAATGCTATTAGTTGTCGCTTATTTTAGAGTATGTTTTTGTTGATGACAGACGCAGATAAATACATTTCTGATTGTTGTGAACAGGTAAAAGCGGTTACTTGGATGGTTTGTCAACTATGCTAATCACATTATTAGACTATACCATTCCAAGGAAATGGGAGCTCTGTGCCTTTCTAAAGAACACAACAAAGCAGACGACTAGAGATGGTTATATATATATATATATATATATATATATATATATATATATATATATATATATATATATATATATATATAAAGCTGAAATATTCATGGATGTTTTAGATGTCAGATATGCTTCATCAGATGTGTAATACAAATTTGGTTCCTAGTCAGAAACGAAGTTATTCTTATCCGCAGATAAGGGCTCAGGGCAGTTGAAACTGGAAATTTTTGAGAACCCGTCTTTTATTGAGTGGCTGAACTGGTCTAAAGTTGTCAATTATTCGCTCGTAGTTATTAGATGACTTCTCGTTGGCGTAAAGTTTCCGGAATTGCTGGAGCTGCAAAAAAAATCAAGGCATATATCTAGATCCAGAGCCTTCAATGGTTTCTATGCATGTGTAGGGACGATGGCACACTTTTTTTTACATAGGTAGCATTAAGTAGTGTTGGGCAAGGTCCACGTGCCTACCTATACAATGTTGGATGAAAACCGACCCATTGCAATAGATTATTATGCATGCGTCAACCTCCATATATCTCTATGCTCTTGAGAGAATGATGAAATTGAGTAAATACATAATTTACACAACATGTTTCCTCAGATTATTTCAATATATCAGGGTCACACACACACACACACACACACACACACACACACACACACACACACTTTCTTCAACTGTGAGTGAAAAAATAGAAGGTACATTTTCAACACCATTACAGATCAATACCAAACAAAATCGAGGAAATGATAGCAATAAGCGCCCATCAGTCGGGAATCAAATATATAATAAATTGATAATTAAGAAGATCATAAACGGACTGTAGCTTAAAATGGCACACTTTGATAATTGCCAACTAGTACATCATAAAGAATGAATTCAACTAGTGAGCCACACATAAAAGCCGTGACTTTGCACTTAATCACAACCCATCGGGTATGACGTTTTTTTTTACTACACAGAACAGATGTTTCGAAAGGTCTACAAATAGGATTCTGTGGTCTGAAACTAAGTAACGGGAAGAAGTAAAACCAAGTTTAGTACAATCCACAAATGACGTTGCTCTCTAGGTCACAAAGTGAATATTTAAGAGGAATTTACAGTATTGTGAATTAAGTCATAAATAATTTTGAAAGTTATATCTCAAATTAAAAAATATAGAGTATTCCGAATGATTTTTAAGTCTGTAATGTGCTGATGTACCAATAATAATGAACGAATTGATGTAACAATAGTCTTGATGGATCCCAATCATCTTATCCAGATCGTCTTTGAATGAATTCACATCAATCCGAAAGGTAAATTTTAATATTGTCAAGAAGCACTTTGTAATCCAACGAATAATTTAAAACAATAATTATTGTCAAATTTTTATTGAAAACCACTAAAAATATTTCCACAAGACTACTATTAAAATATGAAATAATAATTGACCTCTCAGTTTCATATATATATGTATATTATACAGATTGTCACTATCCAATGACACGACAAAATGTACTGGATATGAGCCCCTTTCCCATCACATTCCTAAACAAATTATCTTTCGTAACATACCAAATTTATAAACAAGGTTAGGCCTAAAATTAACCAAAACATCATAGCAAAAACAAAACAAGTACATAATAGAATTTCTAAGGTTAAAACCATGGTTCTAAACTTATATATGAATAAACATAATTAAAATAAACGGCCAAACTCTTACCATCATTTACGGACAAAGGTCAAGCACACCACTCAAATTAAATATATATAAACCACTATAAACAAACATATTCGTGACAATTGTTCTAAGACTAATACTACACGATAACTTTTCGAAAACGTAAACTGTTTGGGAAGCAAAGTTAAATGAGGACAAATATTATGGGGGAATAGATCATTGAGAAAAAGAAAATATTGTGGTTGTTCTAACCTTATTTAATTATTTTTCGCTTGATTTAGACTGTCATATTTCCTTTGTACTGTTCTTTCATTGATACAAGCATGTAGTAAAATCATTCGTTCCAAATATTATTCTGAGATCGGAATAATGATCAGATTTTATATCAAGTGTGCTATTACTGTCATTCGGAGACAAATAAGTATCCATAATACCGGAAAGTCACATAAATTACAAGTAAATCACAAATTTCGTCATAATTTAATACGCTCAAATGTGGAGCAGCTCCTTTCACATTTTTTATAGATTAGAAAGAGTATATTTGTTTAACTTTCCACTTGAAATACAACCTTAGCCTATTTTTTATGCGAGTCGAATAACTTCAACTGTCTGAAAGAGACTGAGATAATTCGTAGTTTTACTTGCAAAATTGGTAAGCTTTTGTCCAACATACATCAGGGTAGATGTGCGAGTAACCGATTCTTATAAAATGAAGCGTGACAACATGCATGTTACTTTTTAATTTTATTTCTGCAACTTTGTAACAGAAAATGTACAGTAGTCATTTTTATTTGTCTAACACTCGTTGACTTTGAAGTTAGTGATGACAAGTCATCTAGTGATTATGACGTCAATGAAGTTAATTT
>JAEAOA010002346.1:4332500-4425000 GCA_016746295.1 Potamilus streckersoni
CATTCCGAAATAAGAAAGTAATTATTCAACAGTTCTGATGGTGTACGATGTTGCTATGATGCCAACTGATTTAAGTACATTTTTTTTCAAATTGTTGTACATGATGTATATTGTTTTGTGCAATCCGCTTAGAATAATACGAGGGCTGTGTTATTGAAGCACAGGAAAATAAATAACAGAAAGCTATTCAGCTGTTGTCCCTTTTGGTCAAAAAAGCTTAGAACATCACTTGCAGTCTCGCGAAATATTTTGATCCAAAAAATTAACATTTTTTTTATTTCTTACACTCTGATGAAAGAAAATCATTTATGGGTAAATACAGTTTATTACCAGACTGACTGTTTAAAAAATTAAAACTATGCTCCGGAAACGTCAATTCCCGTATTTTTAACACATTTAAGTTTTCAACTTGAGAAAGTTTCAGAAGTACGATAAATATGGTAGCTAAAACTACTTAATGAAGACCCGTAAAATATAAAATATAATCTTCAAATATTAAAATTATTTTGAAAATCATAATATCTTTTTGTCTAATGATATATTATTTGTGCTTTATAGTACATCTCAAATACATTTCAAACTTAATATTACCAGAATATATCACATCGGAAAGTTTTCCCAGGAACTTTGAGTAGTTATAATTGTCCAATGGTCCAACCTGAAATTGTGGAAATATATAGATGATGAAATATTCAAGATCTTTATGATTACTACCAATTAATAAAAGCACATCTGCATATAAGAAATGCTGAGCACATCTATATATATTAGAGAGAAATTATAAACTTCAAACATTGTTTCATTGATGACACATGGAAATAGTGTACAAGCATGCCCAAAGGCGGTTTCTGCCAGCGTATGCATTGTAGTCATGCTTGTATCTAGATAATAGATGACGAAAGCCTCAATATAAGTCTTTCAACCACGATTTCACATACCAACAAAATATCAAATATAGGTTTATGACTAAAGAATCATGCACCTGTTAATAACCATAAATATATTTACAAATATTATTACATATCTTGCCAAGCTATTGAAATGAACGTAACAGTACTTAGTCGCCCATAGAGTTCCGGATTAAAGTCAGTTTACCTTATATGCAATATTTTTATATGCCCAATTTAAATGTTTGTAGTATTCATTTTCCACGTATTTTGTTTTCAATTACAGAGTTTTAATTGTAGAAAAGTTGATTGTTGAAGATTACAATTAATTTACAAAACGGTGCCACACTAATGGTACATATGTAATACCAATCTAAGATTTGCCTAAATTTTCTTTATGGTACGCCCGGTTATTTTTTATGCAATAAAAAGACTTGATTTTATTCATTTCGTCGTCAATTTAGTTTCCGTCAACTTTAAATCAACCCAGGAAAAATGTATATGCCTTTTATAAGCAAAACAACAAATAATGATGTAATAGCCGACCCTCAAAATATAAACTCAAAATTTTAATACACTGAACTTATGGAAATAAGAGAAAATGAAATGCGGCTTTTTGCAGCAATTCAGTACAAAAATGGCAATTTACTTTTAACGGATGGAAAACCTCCAAATATGAAAAAAAATTCCAAAAAGTTGGGAAGATAAACTGCTCCAAATAAATGTGAACATTAAACACAACGTGATAACGTGATATTCTATTAAAGGTCAAGATGTAAAAAGTATATAAAAAACAGATCCAGTTTTGTCTCCATATTCTGAAACATTTTTTACTGGGATATATGGCTATCATAAGAGAGTTCGATTTCACTGAAATAAGGTTAAAAATAGAAAAATATTTGCTGATGACTTTTTGAATTAGCAATAGTCAAAAATATTTGGGAGATTTTGATAACCACGATGTTTTTTCTGGGAATACATAATTTCAAAATATTTACTAAATATATTTATACTGAAATTTGCTGTTTCAAGGAGGGAACACATTTGTATCCCAAAAGATGAAAAGAAGTTTGGTTTCTGAGTGTACAAGGCGTGATAGTTTAGGCCTAAACATTATTTTGTATGCCGAGTTCGATGGAGTAGTGTTGTAGCAGAGTGAAGGGTCAATGTTGTTCGTTTGAGCTAAAGTGATGGTTCATTTGTCTATATACATATGCTTTAAAAAGTAAAAGTTCTAAATGCACTCAGACTCGAAATCCATGACTGTATCGGATCAAGCATCAACGGGTGAAATTTAAGAACTGGCCCTTAAACAATCGAGCCATAATCAAGTTTAGATCTTTCTAACGAATTGTATAATCGTAGATATACCTACAGATCAGCAACCTAAACTGTGTTTTTCCACGAGTCGTATTAAATCTATTATACCTATCTCCGACATATATAATATGTAGAATATAAATTATTTTACAGCTGAAAATAATTCCTGAAACTTTGCTCTTGTCCACAACTGGAATAAGACAACCGTCAAGATAAAGGTATGGGTCATAATGAATGTAATGTAATCAAACGAAGGGTGCACAGTTCTTGATTTCGAAACATGGAGCCCATTTTCTTCTGTCCATTAAACTGTCCCACTCCACCCTAGCAACACCAACCGATGCTGCCTCGTAGTACTAATTGTATTCAGTAGACTGAACAAATTTATATAAAAATTGAAAATGTATATAAAATGTCTCGCTCAACGATTTTTCTTCAAAAACAAGACTTTAACATAAATTGAAACATTGTATTACATCCCCAGGAATCAAACACATGTTTTACATGTACTCAGCCCCCACCACAGGCTGAGAGTGGATCGGACACATTAGTATAATGGTATCTATATGGTAGCCAACAAAAATGAAAGTTATATACTTTTTGCAAACACATGTTCTATGTAACTAGACACGAACGTCTACGGCATGTAAAGTAATTCTGACATTAATTTGACTTTAAGGAGTTGTATTATTTATAAAGAGAATGAACAAAACAAAATGTTAAAAACTTATCTGGATTAAAATGCCCTTCTTGTTTTGTTTTGTTTGCTTGTCTGGTTGTATTAAGATAGGTTGATTTTCAACACTCGCTTGTGTGTGTGTGTGTGTGTGTGTGTGTGTGTGTGTGTGTGTGTGTGTGTGTGTAGGGTATGGGAAACGGGATCACACAATCGGGTATTTTTTATTTTACCTCGAACATGAAGCTCAGGACAGCCAAACCGTCGGAATGCTCAATAGCATCAATAATGCTGTCATACTTTTCCTTATAGTGTACAATGTGCATCTGCAAAAAAAAAACAAAAAAAAAAAAAAAACACTGCAATCTTTATAATGGGAACAAGCATGGCCACGAAACTTAATTCACTCATATCATGTTAGCACTCATAAAAAGTAAATTATGGTTTCATTTTTTGACTAAGTAGCCATGTTAAATTTCTGGACCTTGTATGAGGGAAGCTAGTGAATAAAAAATAACTCTCTAATTAAAATTCTAAAGTTCCTGCTTTTCTCACCTAAGATCATGTGATCACGCTGTATGGTGTAATAACCAACAGGAAGACGTAAATTTAATTCTACTGTGTTGCACCATTTAGTCGATGGCTCCTTCACAATGATTTAATTTCATTGGAGGGTGGGATCTGGAATTTATCTCAAACCGGGGATTCTTTTAAAACCTGTAGTTTGTAATTGGTTTGAACGAATATAAAGAATATAATAAAAGTTTTTTTGCAATAAATCAAAGCATGAATATTCTTTTCCAAACTGTTTGAACGGCATAATACTTTTCTACAAAAAAAAAAAACCAAAACCCAGCCCCTACTTTTTTGAAAATTAAATGATCGGTATCTTAACTGCGTATGCAGAGAAAATAGTTTGGTTGATCGTTTTACGGAACAACAACTCGGGCAGGTTATTTAAAATCGAATTGGTGTGAGAAAAGTGGTTAACCAACCGATATACTACGATTGCTTTACATAGGGTTTTAAACAATGATTCGTACTCGCGCCCTTGGGTTACTCTGGCACGCAAACCATTGAGGTAAATGACATCATTGACAAAAGGATATACTAGTCGGGTACACCTTCCACTTTACATAATACGTGACAGGTAAATGTTTCGCATATTATGGTCGGCATTTCTCATCAAAGGTGTAATGAACATTCGAATATTGTCAGGTACACAGTTATATTTACATTTACGTTATGCGTACTCGGTACACTATTCACGTATTAAGGCAAATATTTTCTTATGATCCTGAGAAAGCTCAATAAAAAGCACACTTTTGCATCAGGAAATTGGAACAGAATATCAACACTGGTTTTGATATTTCAAAAATAATAAGGACCTATAGTACTGTAGTTACTTGGATACATATAGTCATTTATGTCGTCGACGATGGCTTACCGATGCTGAGATATTTTAATTTAATGTCAGGTACTGAATTGTAAGTATATTTTGTCATAAGTAGCTACGTTAGACTGACAGTTAAATTGTCGGATCTCCCTACTACCAGCTTTAAAGGAATTCAGGTAACTGGGGCTGAAAGTCACACATTTCGAGATAATTTCCAGATCTTTGGTCCAAACTGATGGCAATTGATAGTTGTTGTTTACGTCTATTTCTACTTTAGATGAACTTGATATTGTTGATATTGTATGTATCCTCAAGGTGACAGTGATTGAACACTGCCTAACAAATCTGGGTCTATACAATCATTAGTTTGGTTATGGAAAGAAAATCGTTATATATATATATATATATATATATATATATATATATATATATATATATATATATATATATTATATATATATATCTATTATATTTATATATATATATATATATATATATATATATATATATATATATATATATATATATATATATATATATATATATATATATATATATATATATTTCCACCTAACCATAGCCACACCGTTAATAGGCAAATTACTCACACACATCATTCGGGCACAACACGTCACAAAGGAACTTATATCACGGTTAATCAAAAAGTCTAAAATTTGTGTGCTACCAGGTTGTTATAGAAAACGCTTCATTGCTAATAGTACTAAACAGGGCAATTCTGGTAGCGCATATCCGAACAATTGCTCCTATATTTGATTTGAAAAAGAACTAAACTGTTCTCGAGAAGAAATGGAACCTCGTTTTATTTTATCTGGTTGCTATGGAACCTACGCGTTTCCTAGGAGAACCATTTGAATCAT
This sequence comes from Potamilus streckersoni, assembly GCA_016746295.1. Taxonomy (NCBI): domain Eukaryota; kingdom Metazoa; phylum Mollusca; class Bivalvia; order Unionida; family Unionidae; genus Potamilus; species Potamilus streckersoni. Next base: position 4,337,658 of record JAEAOA010002346.1, read on the forward strand.
GATACTGGTAGAACGTATCCAGGGAAAATTTCCTAAAAAGTTTGATGAAAATTTTCTTAGCCGTTCTGGAGAAATTAAAAGTAGGTTACCCTCCGCATAGTAGATATAGAAACCTCATCATTGCTAGCGATCCACCCTGGAACAAATTCTGGATTGGGTTTGTTATATGAATTGTTCCAATGACGTTTAAACAAAATCAATTCAGTGTTTTTAATGCAGAAGTTCAAAAATATGTTTTACCAAGGTTTGTTTTAAAACCACATCGTTGCTAGAGTGGATATCCTGAATAAAAGTATGACGAAACATAGCTTGAGAAACATTCCTATCATGTTTGATTAAAATTCCTCAGACGTTCTGTAGAAGTCAAAACATAGGCGTTACATTCAGTTGTTATGGAAGCAAAACCTTTACTATGTGAGCCATCCCAAATTTAATTCAAATTAGGCATATAATTTTTAACACTCTTCATGGGAGAACTATCGTGTTCAGAAATCTAATGGAATATATAGCAATTTTAAACAAAACCTCCTTCACGTTTATATAAAAATGACTCAGCCGTCCTTGAAAAGAAGTTGAAAGAAGGTTTTTCAAATGTTTATTGCGAAAGCAACACCATTCCAGAGCAGCGGCGCCAAAAGCCAATATTACTACAACATATCGAATGAAATGATTATATCATCAACTTTGATTTTAAAAACAAATTGCTGGCTGTTATGAAGAAGAATTTTCAATATAACGTTTCTGTCTCGTTGCTAAGGAAGTCACACAATAGGATTCATAAACCTGAACAGAATACTAATAAACGTATCCTAACAATTATGTCTACGAAGATTGATCAAAATCGGATAATTCCTTATGAAGATGTCAGAGAAATATATTTTGCACATGGCTGTCAAAGACGCGATACTGGTACCGAGCAGGCCACTTAAGACAGTGATGTGATAAAACGTGTAAAAGAAAGCGTTTTAACCAAGTTAATTAAATGTGATTCAGTACTTCAAAAGAAGAAGCTGAAAATAGTTTTTCCATATGATTGCTAGGGAAGCCACAATGGTGCTATGGCTGCAGCCAGAAATCAATATGCTACATCCTTGCCCAAAAAGCAAACTATTTACCAAGTTTGGTAACGGTAGATGGATTGGTACTGAAGTTATTAAATGCAAATGAAACAAGAAACGGACGGACAAACAGACAACGTACATAAACATGGCAACGCTGCGCTTTAAGGGGTGGTGGTGTGTGCATGAAAATTATAAACTGAGATGAAAACATGACACGAGTCCGTGTCATTGTATGATAAAGAATAACAACAAAATTATACTCGAAGAACACCGTCATGATTTAAATTTTACTTGGGAGCCTGGTGGAAACAAATCTGTTATTTCTAACTGAACTCAAATTGACGAAGTTCTACAGGTGTTGTGTATATGGTATATATCACTGAAAATGTAATCTTTTGTTGGATTACCTCCATGGGATAAGCTTTTCCATGGATTGTATGTTCAGAGCCGCTGTCTGAAGTTACTCCCCAGTGGAAATGTAGCTGAGAGACTTTATATAGTATTTCCAGTCCTCCACCCAGGATATAGGAATCCCCAGTGACATCAACTTGTACTGCAACAAGAAGATAGATCCCAATTACAGGTGTTTAAAGACTAAAGACTACATATACAAATTATTTATTGATAAAAAAACATACACCTCAACATAATTTTGCAAACGTTGCAAGACCACTTAATTAGCTTTCTGGTCGACTTGTCAATTTATTCGTCGCCACATCGTGGATGAATAATACAAAAATATGAAATGCGTTCTAAAGGAAAACAGGATAAGTACCTGAGACGATATATTAGTATATCAAAGGGAATAACTCCGAGACCACATGGGGCCCTACAACTAGAGATTTGACACAGGCATAATTCCGACTGGGAGTAACGGAATACATAGAGAATATTTGCTTGCAATGACTGAAAAAAGAACACATTTCAAAGAGCGGATGCGTTTTCACCCATGAGATAAAATATATCCATTATTCTCTGAACAAGCGATTATGTTAATATTGTTTTCAATCGTATTGACTAGTGTATAAACTTGCAAAAGTGGTAACAAGTTTCTTGCGATCCACTGAGCGGTAAGGTTGACTGTTCATCGTTAAAGTTTTCTGTCTATTGTGTATATTAAAAGTACACTGAAAATTGTATTTAAAAAAAGTATTCACATGTATGCTATGACCTAATGACTCCGTCTAAGTCCATGAGAATGAGCATTTTAACAGTTAATTTGTAACAATGTTATATTCCAGATGCCCATTAAATTGACTGAAATATTGTTGCAATCAACTGGTGATGATATTAATTTAAACGTTTTTGCTCTTGATTGCATGTACTAACAGTGGTATAATCATACCAGCAACAGTGGTTTGTTCATAAATGAAATATTATATCATAAAAATCCAAGAGAACTAGGAAAGAAGGTTCAAAAAGACTGGAAGCAAAATCAGTCTGGAGACAACATCAGTATCGGGGGCTTGATGAACAGGTCGATAGCCAAATGTACGTACTGATGAACGGGGTGGGTGTAAATAATCATGAAGCATGAAGACAAAAAAATATAAATAAACGTCCTATGGTTGCGTCATTTGTTGGGTTTCAGAGTGTGTAAACCATTGATACTCACACGTATGTCCATTATTTTTAATCTTATTCACACGAACATCATCGTAACCGTAGAATTCTATAAAACCAAGGTCCTCAGCATATTCAACCTCTTCTTTTGGAATATCTACAGGAGACTGATTGTTCCCTGCACAGTCCTTAAAATGCTGCGCCCAATAGGAGGGACCTGTAAGGGAAATACATCCACTTTATTTCAGGATCAATTGATTTACGATAAGAGCAGAGATTCACTTGGCAAATTATTTAGATAATATTGTTTGATTTTAAAAACATTGTTAACAAAATCCAGTCTAAATTAACTTGAATATTAAGGATTTACTTCAAGTTTTGCAAACGAAATGATGCAAAAGGCCGAAGTTATGCTGATATGGGCACGAATATCTTGCCAACCCCTTTGATGATATTTTCTCGTCTATTTATTTTGTTTCCAAAAGAGACGTTTGCTTCTCCAAGGGTGTACCAAGTAAGCGAATTGCCCCTTCCTCCATGCCAAGTTCATTGTATGGACATTTTGTACACACACAAACACAAAACACACACATTATTGTCAATGGGTTTAATCCCCATCTTCCAGAAAATAAAAGAGGAAATAAAGCAAGTCAAAAAGGAAAACTAATCAGTGATCAATAAGTTGCTATCCACTTTAAAGGTTGAGGAGTCTCCCTACAAACAAATAATGATACTCGTGAGAAAGAAATGGAAAACAAAACCAACAAAAAGAACTGAAAATGCTTTGCTAACATCAATCTGAAAAGATATTCAAACTAATTAGTGAGACATTGCATTACGCCTCAAGACAAGGACATCTTTCTTAGTCAGTTAATAAAAGCAAAAATACACTTCAAGCTGGCTGAAATTAATAATTGCCGCATGTGCTAAGCATGGCGAAACATTGTGTATCACTTTTATGATGACAATGGCATCCAAGTAGTCAACCTTGATAGATTGTTTTCAAGTTGTTGAAATTCATAAACGGATTGTGTGTGTGTTTGGGGGGGGGGGGCGTTTGTTAAGTATCACTGATGTACCACAGCTGGGAAGACGATTGACTACTTTTTAATAATGTACCTACCTATGAATGTCAGCACCTACCTAGAATACACGCACAACACTGTTGGACGATGTGTCCTTATCAGATTTCACACTATGTCAAAGAACTGATGTGTTATTATCCTTTAACTTATCTAAAGCCAATGACCAACAATCGAAAATGTGAGTATATGTGTGTGTTTATGTGTTTATTTGCGTGTGTGTGTGTATATATATATATATATATATATATATATATATATATATATATATATATATATATATATATATATATATATATATATATATATATAAGATGAATTTGCTCTCACACCTAAATGAATCTTATTCATTCATTGCGATAGAAATAAAGACGCTTGCAAAAATTGGATTTTAATTATTCTCTGTTCTCAGTAATTGGTTTGTATTCTTATTTAAGTACAAGTCCAAGCAGAATTCAGAATCTGGAAAATGTCATGTATTTACATGCGAAGTACGTACCTACAAATGAAATATATTATACTTTACGATTCGCCAGAGTACTTATTTCTCAATAAATTTTAGAAGCGGCCAGTACTTCGAAACGACCATCCGTTTCAGATAATCTGAATGAGGGAGCGATTCGTCCCTCAGAAGGCTGAGTCAAAGCCAACGTACTGTATCGACGTCTTCACTTGGGAAATTTTAAATTGTATCTAAAGATTTATTTATTTATTTATTTATTTATTTATTTATTTATTTATTTATTTATTTATTGTTTTCTTGTGTTTCTTATGAACGATCAGCCATGAGCGATCATATATTTTATTTTTGGTATCACCGTTCACTACTTCGAAACGACCATCCGTTTGAGATAATCTGAATGAGGGAGCGATTCGTCCCGCAGAAGGCTGAGTCAAAGCCAACGTACTGTATCGACGTTTTCACTTGGGAAATTTTAAATTGTATCTGAAGATTTATTTATTTATTTATTTATTTATTTATTTATTTATTGTTTTCTTGTGTTTCTTATGAACGATCAGCCATGAGCGATCATATATCTTATTTTTGGTATCACCGTTCACCGTTTATTCTCTCTACTGCGCCACCCAACCAAAAACACGTGATGATCCCAGTGTTATTTTCTGTGCTAATATATTTGCTGATATACGCAATTAACGTACTTAAATTTAATAACTAGAACAATTTAGTGTTTAAAACAAGTTGTTATGTAAGAAGTAAATGGAAGGGTTATGACATACATTTGTGGAGTTTCTAAGGAGCTAATTGAATAAGCGGAAGTTGGCATCATCCTTAGAGTATTTACGGTATGAAAGGCCATTGGTAATCAGAATAGGTTGCAAATGATGGGTGGGTGTAGCATATACAAATATAACAAGTAGTAATTAATAAGTGAAAAGTTTTTAACCTAAATAACTGTCATTTAAATATTAATGGACAATATTTTGGCGGAAAATGTATTTATATGATCTAAAATGGGCAATTTGATATTCCATCTTATGCGAACTAGATCACGGCATTGATATAGTACTCATATTTTGCATTGTAATCACTTTTTTACATGAATACTAACCTAGATGCAACGTGTGTTACATTTTCATATACAGTGGGCCTTGTGTAAAACCCACGTGGCAAGCACCGCGATGCCATGTAATAGGGAGTACCATATTGGTCTTCATCCTGTCAACCCGGTCCCTTGACTGACGGTCATATTACAAGCATACCCGTAAACCGATGGTTATCAATGGTTCCATATTGAAAGTACAGTTGTGGTTGGTACCGGTAAAGAGGAAATGACTTTCGAAACATTCAGGATATACATGCCATAAAATGACTTATCTGCTTGTTTACATTTTACTTCTTTACCTTTTTTTTTCTTTCACCGCACGTAGCTATCTTAATGTTATTCAGCCACAGTTTATGTCTTCGGATATCATCATTCTTTCGTTGTTATTACACGTCTACATATAGTGAATAGTACCTGTCATTAGCTACTTATACGCTGTATAAATGGGATACACACTGAATTTGCTTCTAACTATAAATTGAAAACTATTGTAGTTATTAGATGGCATGAACATGCAATCACATTTCTACATGAGATCATTACAAAAATGGTGATTTGTGTTTTTGTTTCCAGGATTTCAAATATTTTTTTATTTATCCAATAGCATGGCATTTTAAAAGCCATCCGTAAAAAATGAAAGTATATCTCTACAGCATATGAAAAAACCCTACTTAAAAATAAAATATCTCTATTAAAACAGTGTGATTTGTGTGAATTAAATTTTTAACGCACAATCAACAATTTTTCAGTCATACAGCTTCCATGTCTGCAGTGTGACAGTTAATAGTGATGTCTAGCACAGAAGCATCATGTCCCATATATGCGATGTAATGTCCCACCCAGTCACATTATCCTGACACCAGGCCGAGCACTCCTAGCACTAACATCTTAATGCAAGAGCGCCAAGCGAGTCAGCTATTAGTTCCATTTTTAAAGTCTTTGGAATGACTTGACAGGGGTTCTAACCCATGACCTCCCGCATCCGAGGCGGACACCCTAACCACTAGGTCCAGGAGCGGTTACTAACACAGTGTATAAATACACATATAATACATGTAAATCCTTTATAAGTACGTTTTTGGAGCCGACCACTCTATACCGTCTAAACCACAAACATAACTCAACCAACTATATATATATATATATATATATATATATATATATATATATATATATATATATATATATATATATATATATATATATATATATATATATAAAGAGAGAGAGAGAGAGAGAGAGAGAGATTTTTTAATTTGTATTATACAGAGATGTGAACTCTTCTCCGAGGGTAAGGCACCGGTACGACGTACCAACCCCTATACCATTTCGAATTTCGACCGTGCACACATCACCAAACTAGAATGCTACAAAGTTGCTGGTATAGGCATTTGTGCATCGCAAACTCCCCCGTGTATCAACTCACTAATTAATTCTGATTTAAGTACGCTATTACTCTTTATTCCGACAACAAAAAATCAAGATATAAGTTGTTGTTGTTGTTGCTTTAACACCATTTCTCAGTGTAAGAATGGCTATAAATGGTGGCCATTATGCTGGTGGAGAAAGAACCCGGGAAAAGTCCGGTACTCGAACCCTCGCGGACCAGGGTAAGATGGCTGTGATCGGTAAAGGCGTGCGCATTAGAGCAATCCACGATCTGGTACCCAATCACGATATATAGATGTTATTATAGATTAATACAAATATCCACCAATACAGCGAAAGGTACCTTGTCATTAACATAATTTTAAAATACGAATAAATAATATAATCACGAAGATTAGTGAATTTCTAATACGTACCTAACGGAGTTTCAAGCCCTTGTGGGAGGGTTGAGAAACCCATAGCATAACTTGCACGCTCCAACACTACACCATCACAAATAATGATGCTACAAAGGACAGTCGCCATCGCTGTGACAACCCAATGTGTCCAATACAACGTGAAATGTTTTCATGTATCAACTCGAAAAGTGTTCCCAAACAGTGGAGTATTTTAAAATGTACACTGAATCGTGTTTGACAATGTATATATTGTCAGGTTGTTATTATCAAAGATTTATGAAACATTTTATTCCTGAAAGAAATAATTGAATAAATTTATAATGTACATGCTTAACTTACCCGAGACACAGTGGTATCCCCAGTGAAAACCTGAATGGAATAAAAGAACATTTAAGATAAATAAAGAAACTCATAATCAATGTAACCATTTTTTTCACAAAATATATAAGTTACTTGCATATTTATGTATGTGCATTTGAAAATTATATCAAGATACACAACACATGTCGTTAAAATTCATGGTAAAGACCAGAAGAAAAAACTAAATCATCCATCTTGTTCAGCAATAATCATGTTTAATTCAACAGTACTTATATTATGAGCACTTAGATTACCGCCAGTTTCACTTGGCTATTCCATATCTCAATACTCTCCGTATACAATCTGTATTTATATATGTAAGTATATGCTTTAATGACAGTACGCAATGTATATCTATATAAATATGGGGACACAATGTGTACATATGTACAGGATGTTAGTATAGAATTTAACGGCAGTACACAAAGTGTATCTTTGTAAGTATAGGGTTTATCAGCGCTACACAATACGTATATATGTTTGTACGTATTGGTTTTAATGGCATTGCAGAATGTTTTTATATGTATGCAAGTACATTCTTTAACGGCACATCACTACAATTATGGTGACATTGTGCCGAGTAAAACTCGTGTGGTTAACGTAGAATAGTTAAAATTAAAATGTATAATCGATTAAACATTTTGAATTTATTAATGAATATGATACAAGGTTTGTTTTCAATAAAAACTTTTTAGATATGTTAAATAGTATTCAAATGGTGAATCCAATATTTTCTTTAACATATGTTTCATTACAGAAGTAATGTCCAACTGTACAACTTAGCACAATTATTTTGCAAACCTTTTTGAGATTGTAAAAATTTACAATATCAGAATTTAGAATAAGATTTTTAAAATTTATAAAATAAGATTTTACAAATACAAAATGGAAATTATTTTTGTTAATTTGATAAATAAATAATTCAAAAGAAAGACAATAGAGGGAAATGTACATTTTTAATTGCGCAATTCTTTTGTATTGATATTTTTCAGTTTGCTTCAAACATATACAATATGATAAAAGTTTAGTTTCATTGTTTGTGTTAGGCAGTTTTGATTATTAAAGGACGCTAAAGCGTCGTCTTCATTAGAGTTGTTGTTTTCGTAAGTGATGAGCACTTCCTGTCGTTAGCAGCTATACGAAAAATGAAATGTTAGAATAGTCGATAAATGTATCCGTTATCCACCCTGTAAATTAATAGAGTAACATACAGATCGAAACTGTTTCCTCTGCCAGGTTGTAGAACAACCTGAATTTTTCAACTTTCTTGATTTATTCCTGTTGAGCAATGGCAACACTGCATCTACTGTTCTTATTGTGTTCAACGTAATACCGTATCGGTCAGTGGAATCGGTGTAGTTGGATACAATTATTTTTGTTGATATAGGTAAGAGATCTTCTTTTGTAGTAGATCACACAGCTACATGGTAATTTGCAATTGAAATTTCAGTTATTGGAAGATGCAGTCGTTTTGTTATTATCTTTATATAAATGAGCGCTTTAATTGCTTGTATTATTCAGCCAAAATATAACAGTACTAATTTTTTTTCTCCATTTCATATTACATTGTTGTCCTTTTGCGTTATATAATCTTTTCTGATGTAATGTTCTGCAAAGAAGAATTGATGGTACAATCAATGTACCTCGGTAATAATCGCATCAAAATAATGATATTCGAGGGTTTTGTTGTTTGTTTTTTTTTTAAATTTCAATAAGTACAATTAATAAATACAAGGCCGAGTGAATACATATTCATTGATAAATGCAAGGTCAAGCGAGTTGATAGTTTGTTGATAATACAAGGCCCAGAGAGTAAAGCGAATGTTCATTGATAAATATATGGCCAATTGAGTCGATTTTTATTGATAAATACAAAGATAATGGAGTAAATGTTCATTGACAAATACAAGACCAGTTGGGTAAATGTTCAGTATAAATAGTGAGAATACATCAATACTGTCTTCTGAGCTCTCTGTAATGGTATCAGTAGAGTACAGTTTAACTCCTGACTTGAAATATGACTCTAAAAGAGAAAAAAAATACGGAGGGTGCCATTAATTTTATCCAGATGACGAACAGCAAGTCCCTAAGATACAAATATGTAGGGTTCCATTAATTCTATCCAAGTGACGAATATAAAGTCCCTAAACTACCAATAAATGGGGTTCCATTAATTCTATCCAATGAAGAACAGCCAGTACCTAAAATACGAATACGTAGGGTCCGTTAACTCTATCCAAGTGACGAACATCAAGTTCCTAAAGTACGAATATATGGGGTTCCATTAATTCTATTTAAGTGATGAACAGCGGGTCCCTAAAATACAAATATGTATGGTTTGATTATTCTATCCAAGTGACCAACATCAAGTCCCTAAAATACAAATATGTAGAGTTCTATTAATTCTATCCAAGTGACGAACAGAAAGTCTTTAAATACAAATATATGGTGTTCCGTTAATTCTATCCAAGTGACGAATAGCAAATCCCTAAAATACAAATATGTAGGGTTCTATTAATTATATCCAAGTGACGAACAGCAAGTACCTAAATACAAATACATGGTGTTCCGTTAATTCTAAAAAAGTGACGAATAGCAAATCCCTAAAATACAAATTTGTAGAGTTCTATTAATTTTATCCAAGTGACGAACAGCAAGTCCCTAAAAAAGAAATATGTAGGGTTTCATTAATTCTATCCAAGTGACGAATAGCAAGTCCCTAAACTACAGATAGGTAAGTGTAATGTTTGGGTTTTGTAATGAGAGAGGAAAAGACCAGTTTTTACAAACACGTTTATTATACAGAATACATATTATAATCTGACCTGCTTGTCAGACCTGCATCTAGCAATTTATCTCAGCCTTATCTCTGTTCTATAAGTTACTGATTCAGCAGTGGTAAAGTCGATATTACCATTAGCCCTGCTTGTAGAATATTACAGTATGGCACCATAAAAGTTAACCTATTATTAAAAAATTGACCATGAACAAAACAGCTCAATTAAGATGTTAAGACGCCAGGGTGGTTTTTTAAATTTTTTTAAAATATTTTTTTGTTTTGTTTTTTTCTGCGTGATGATCGCCTCCTGTCGATACATTACCATACATTCAATATAAGCTCATTAGACAATTTGCATTATTATCAACCACATAAATTGATGAAATCATCGACCAAAAGGCACGGCATAAAGAAATAATAGTGTCAGATAATGTCAGCCATTGATGAATTAAAATGAACTGCATTTTTTGGCTTTTGAAGAACTCCTATGTACAATAATCACCATTTATACTGTAATAAAAACTAAAAATGCGTCATATGGCAACGTTTTCGGACTAATGCTGATATATTTCCTGTTCTCTCTCTCTCTCTCTCTCTCTCTCTCTCTCTCTCTCTCTCTCTCTCTCTCTATATATATATATATATATATATATATATATATATATATATATATATATATATATATATATATATATATATATATATATATATATATAATTAATGCAAATACATTACTTGTAAACATTTCATGCTATATTTCATGGGGATATATATATATATATATATATATATATATATATATATATATATATATATATATATATATATATATATATACATATATATATATATATATATATATATATATATATATATATATATATATATATATATATATATATATATATATATATTGTATGAAATGTTTACAAGTAATGTATTTGCATTTATTTTATTTATATGCAAATTCACTTACTTCTAAATGCTTGGGCCACCAATGAACCTCTTATTAATGAAAGTTTTTAAAAAATGTTTTCAAAATTAAAATCGTAGTTCCACTTCAGAAGTCGTTCTTTATTGGAATGTTAAGATGATGAATTGGTACTTTTCAATGTCAGTGACTTGCAATAAAAATGTAACGCGTGAATCAGTAGTGACATCAGCGATTTTTCTCTCTTGCATTGAAGAGGTAACCACGAGAAAGGTGATTGTGGATCAATTTTGTACAACGCAAAAAAATGAAAACAGATACATATTTTAAAAATAGGAAGATTATTCCAGATTCATCTCAAAGACAAAACATCTACAAGCTGGTCTGCAATAGTTTGAACAGAACGGATAACAAATGTCACAAAGATGTTGATATAATCATAATAAATTACACTTCTTTCAACATTTCACTCAAAAAGAAATATCAGCGATTCACATAAATACTTCATGCATTTTTTTATACAAACTTTTTATTTTGAATAGTTTTGACTTATTAATAAACCTCCAATCTCTTATATACGTGCATCGTTCGAATCTGTTGTTCTTACAGAACATTAAATTGAAATGAAACAACTGTTATAAATAGTTTATCACTATTCTGTGATGTCGCTCCGTAACAAAATTTCCGAAGCAAAAAGAAAGTTTGCTGCAAATTATTACAAATACGACATTCGACTGATCTGAAAATGGAAACACTACAATCAAGATACAGTGGATACAGGATTGTGTAAAGCAAAACATTAATCTTATATAACAATATAATATATGAACAGGTATTTGATTGAAAAATCAAATAATAATTGCGTATTAATGTGGAAAAGTAGTAAACAGGCTTAATGTATATGCGCAAAAAATCTGTTCGATATACGAAGTATAGACGAATTTTGTTAAGCTCACTAATTTTTTTTAAATTTTAAATAATGGGTTATCAACAATTCGCATATAAATGAATGAATTTAAATTGAGGAAAGTAAAAGGTACAAAATTTTACTATTGTACTGCAACTTTCCTTTTAAATACTGCATAACACACATTTTCTCTTTATCACTTTATGTTTTGGGGATAACTGCGAACTGATGTTGATGAAGAATTTTTAAAGATGTTTTAATTTTGATTAGAAGCATTTTTATCAGATATTGTAAAATTCTAACAGTTTTGTACGGCCTGTAGTTGTAGAAGTTTGTATCAGACTATCCATTGGCCACAGACAGAACGAGGCTACTAAGGAATTTCACCCACATTGGTTTTTTGTTTAGTATGGAATGCCTATAAAATAAATTCGACTAAGATTTACCTCCCTTGAAAACTTTTCTTACAGCAGAGATAGGTTGTTGACACAAGCTAAATATTGAACAAAAGCAATAATGTAAAGTAAAAACAAATCATACCAAAAGATACAAATTCCTAACATAATTGATTGTTTATTATGAGGACTGAAACCATCCGCTGCACACCTGACCCTATATATCTGATTGTTATTTGCCACCATGAAGCCAATTAGCCATAATCTTTGGCTAATTTAACCCTTGATATATTTTTTTCATTCATCAAGTCTTCATTTTTTTCTGTGAGGGACTAAACTGAGGCTACATGCCCCTAAACTTAAGGACAGAAATTAGCATTGCCTAGTAAAATAATATCGCCACTGTGGCGAAATCATGTCTGGAACAGCCTTCACGAACAAGAGATTTTAAAATATGCCAACACTACGTTTACAGAAGCATTGTGAAAGTACCATACAAATCCAAAAACAAACTCAAAACAATGAGAACATTCAAGTATTGAAGGAGACTAGAAATCAAAATATATATAGAATAATAATACAAGTACTATAGAGTTAAACCTAATTCTGAAGTATTATCTGCGACCGTAAAGCCAATATATAAATATTGGCATATCTTCAAGGCGTTTAATTTCCGTGAACTCGTATACAAAATTTCCGCGCCTATTCGGTTGCTTTCGTGATGTGACGTTATAGTAGCGACTCAGCATCTTGACTGGCAGTTTCCAGCGTAAAAGATGGTTTAAATCGTGAGAAAAGTGTTAAACGTGTGAGTTAGGAAGATAGGCAGAAGGCCGAGTAAGTGACCACAAAATGCAACAATCAATTCACATATCTTTTATCTACACCAGCAGTAGCAGTGATTTAAAAAAAATGTATTAACCCAAGGTTCCTTTAATTTTAGTTCAGGTCCATCCTGTGTTCAAAGTGAGGTGCCCATCGGGCTTGTGGGGAGAAGGGAGGAATGTTTGCCTAAGGAAATAAGTAAATTTATTTCAGGATGCTGACATACATTCTGTATCACTGCACAATTTAAATCAAATCACTGCAGCCCGAGGTGAAATTGAGATCTGATTTTAATGAGAAGGTAGCTCTGCTGAAAATTAAGATTCTAAACCCTTGCTCGGTCGTGTTTCGATACAACACAATTTTCAGTAATCTTAACATTTAATTTTTTATTTTAAAAACAAACAAAAAAACAAAAACGAACTTTTCAGTCTATGCCGGTTACATGTAGTATGTATAAACGGTAATCTATAGTGAATGAAACTGATATAAAACTTTCTCTTGTGCAGTTTCAGTAGCAGCGTTTAAAATAAAAGATGTCTGGTATAAAATTAAAGTTTCACATTAACTGGCTGATAATAGAAATTGGGGTGAAGCGACTATTGACCACCACCCCTTGCCCCGATGTTGCAAGGGACGCGCTATTTCTCCCTGCGGTACACCTTATAATCCCCCGGATAAGCCCCTTTTTCATGTTCTGGTCAGCTGTGGCTAAACTGCAAAATAGCCGAAGTTTTGATTTAAGTACACAATCAATCTTTATTCTTGTATTTATCTTGTGAAAAAAGACTGCCTTTTGGACCGTGTTCGACAGTGCGTGTACGTAAGCGCCAGCAATTTAATTGATAAATAAACGAATCCATATTTTGTTATAACTTACCACGTAAATAGGTTTGCGTCTTAAGGTCTGTAACACTTGCTCTCTGAATGAAAAATTTTATTCAGAATTAGTTGGCCGGGGGGTGACATATCCTGCATGGTTTTATAGTTTCATTCCTTCTTATAATTTAATAATGGGAATAAACTTTACATATACGTTAGAGAAATTTCAGGTGTTAACTGTCCGAGTTTCTTTGGCGGAAATAGAGATGGAAAATTTGTTTGTAGAGAAAATTACACAGCATTCACAGTGATCATTCACGGGATTTAAGTTGATGGGTGATAATTTTATATTTTATTTTTTTAAAATATTTTACTGTTGTAGTGGTTTTAAAACCTCTTAAATTTACGTGAATAATTTTTAATATTAACATTCTATTTATTGAAGAAAAGAAATGTGTGATATTGATTATTTCGTCCAGTGCCGGAATTAAACATAGCAGGGACCTAAGCTGTGAGAAACTGTAGAGGCCATATTTGGTATAAAATAAATTTTAGAGACCACTTCTAATAATTTTGAAATAAACCTAGATCAGGAGGTAGGTGTGGAAATACCCCCTTATCGGCAATTATCTCGGCTTGAAAATTGACAGGTATGAGCTGTCCGGTCTCATAGGATTTCAGTCAGGGGTTGTGAGTTCATTCAAGTCACCAGCCCTTTGCCAGTGCCTAAAAAAATTTTCTTTGAGCACTGATTAGTACAGTACATAAACTTTTATACCAGACATGCAAACATTATCAGATTTGTCAATAAACTAACTGTAGCCTGCATGTAAAATACACTGTAATTGAACCATAAGAAGGAAGCTTCTTAATATTTAAATTAATTACTTACAATTTCTGTTTTGCAGATTTATTTATTTATTCTTGTGTGTGTGTGTGTGTGTGTGTGTGTGTGTGTGTGTGTGTGTGTGTGTGTAAAACTAATGCTTAAGTTAGGACCGATTAAAACGTTCTCAATGCCTTTTTACACCTCCCCTGTAATGGATATTGTTTCACACAAAAGTCGGCCCAGAATTCAGTATTATCTCTCAGTGTTTTATTGATGGATGAATATTTTCAAAATATTAGTCCTTAGGTGGTGTTTTGAGGGTAGGTACTAATCCTGTAATTTACATATACTACGCTTGAATCTCATCCTTCTTACATTAATTAATTGCATTGTGACAACTTTTTAATTGTCACATTGGGCACCATCCTTTAATCCTTATCATATTTTTGCACAGCACACAATGTATAAGTATTTATGTTAAAATTACATTGCTTTTTTTTAAATTCTTAACACATAGTTCAACACATATAAGTTATGAGCAGCTAACGGAAACATATTCATCTTATTAATGTGCAACCCAAATCTGATTTCCCTGTATCGCTCGACTGGCTAATATTGCGTCACGGGACCACGTGATCTGTCGTCTCATAAAAACTCGGAAAACTCGGCAATTTACGGAATCATGGCATCTTCCCTGCAATATAATCACTATCCTCCTACGATATGTAGTTTATAAACATTAGAGTCGAATTAAAATTTGTAGAAAATTATATACATAAAAGGAGAAAATGTTATTTCTGGTCTTCTATAAGTTACTTCGAATAGTTTTCACACTAATCGCACACATTGTCATTGGATGAACTTGTATGACCAATTGCTACTCTTACTAATTACATTCTACGACAAATGATAAAAGGGGATGCGATAATTCACTCGATACGCAAGCAGAATCTAATACTCAAGTATAGGAAGAAACCTATTGAATTTATGTTTCGATGTGCCAGGTGTGTAAACTGAAACCTATATACCGGAAATGAACGAAAATCGAATAGCATGAAACCAACAAATTCAAACGAGCAAGAGAGTTAGAATTCATTTCAAGCTTTGATCTAACCTATACCGAATTTAATAACCAATGACGCTTATATTTCGTGTACCAGTAAACTAACAATACGTCCATGCGAGCTCATTCCCAAAGCATGATGGAACGAGGACGAATGTAAGGTTTAAGGTGCACAAGAACTATCGCGTTAGGAAGGTCTAATTTACACACGACTTATGCACAAACTCACTCGTAGCTATTTAAATATAACAGATAATAAATAATTTGATCTGATTATAATTACAAATTGAAACGATAAAAACCAAACAGACAGAAATTTATTTATAACTAGATCGATCATTGTATTGTTGTTTTTTTTTACCAGTCGTACATACAATGAAGCAATATACTAAATAAATAAACCCAGCCGCAGAGTTCCGTGATTCATTCAAATTAATAGCAATTAATAGTTATATTTGAAAACTATTAAAATTGGAAATAATAAGCGAATACAATGTATACATGTTTGTTGTTTTTACCTTGTCGATCATAACTGGGGGTAGAATAGTTGTCATTGTTCATAAATTAAAAATCAACACTTGACTCATTAAAGACGAAAGGAGCAGAAAATAAATTTACTTACTTTCTGCTGCAAGGGAGATTCTGAGAATGCAGAAAATGAAGAATAACGTTGATTCCATGTTTACCCGTGAAAATGGGTGCATTTCTGAATGGAGATTGGTGGTTTGTCAGAAAGAACACGGTTTGTGTGCTGGTGGCTTAAACTCACACTGAAGCTTTGATTCAGCCGAACTTTATACTAAACCCTTATGAAACCACGCCCTAATCATTAGCATATTATAGTTTGTAAAATAAAATTAGTGTGAATCAGTTTTATTATTATTATTATTATTATTATTATTATTATTATTATTATTATTATTATTATTATTATTATTATTTGTCTACCGTTTAGCTCAGTACCAAATAGGTGTTTCCATAACGTGTATGCAAACTGTTTTACTTAGTTCCATGCAAATTAGAGCATATCACAAATGTAGGTCACTACAATCACTATTTTTTCAAGGTCTGTTTATGTAAGAATCATCACACTGAATGACTGTGTGCATCTCTTTGTACCACACATTTGCCACAAAAAAAATTCAATGCGGCCAACATTATACATTTTACTTTTTGCCATATGGTACGGATATGGTGGGTTCGATTTGTGGGTTCTGATACACCTAGAGTAACGAAACTTGGTGAGAGAATGCATAATAATGAGTAATACGCAGTCATCGCAAAAGTAGGTCACTGTTACACATAATGCTCGCTTCGTTGAATTGGGTTTAATCTCAGATACTGTTTATGCGAGAACAAGATGATAGTGTGAGCCTCTACTATATCACAACTATGCAAAAAAAAGTCGCTGACTTACATTTTAAATTTAACTAGCTTATATTAATGTTAGCAGTTAGATCATGGTCACAATTTATTTTATCTTGTGTGCAGTGCTGTTATATCTGGAATCGTGAATCTTACTGAGATGAAGGCCTTTGAGGAGCACTACACCGGCACTGGAAGAGTAGGCCACTGTGACACATTTTCAAACATTATTGATTTGTACAATTAATGTATTTTTACAATTCTGTCTAGTGATTAAGTGATTAACCTAAATATATGTAGACATTCAGTCTATTACCACATCCATAAAATGGTTACCGTGTCCTACTTTGCACATACTGCCCTGGTTTATGTTTATACATTGAACTAGTGACCACATAGTTGGCTAAATACATATCGGGGCCCAGAGTGGCCGAGCAGTCTAAAGAGCTGACCGTTTCGGATGACTGCCATCTCACCTCTGTCTGCGTGAGTTCGAGTCCAGACTCGGCTAACGTGGGTAAGTGAGAAAGCTTGCCAGTAGCTTCTCGTGGGTCGGTGGTTCTTCCAATTATTTTTCAGGGTTTTTCCTCCGACATTAATACTGGCCGTCATGTATAGCCTATCTTGTACTGAAAATGGCGGTGAGCCCTACAACAACAACAACAACAACAACAACAACAACAACAACAACAACAACAACTAAATACACATCACACAAAACAGAACTACCCAAACTGGTCACAAAATACGTCTTTATGAGCAATACATCTTTATTTCAGTAGTTGGTCAGTAGGGTCTTTTTTTCTCAGTCCACTGTCGTGAGTTAAATTTTGTTTTGTGTTTGATGTTTATTTCCAAGGCACCTTGTCTGACTCTTGAAATTTATAATTTGCATCTTTGTTAGTACTCACCCATTGAACAAAAGAACTCTTTGTGGCTAACATTACATCCTTTAAATACTTTAGTTAAGTTTGTGTATTAGCTCATGAACATATGTGTTATTGACATTTTATGTACCAACTGTCCTGAATAGGATCCCCAAACTGAATGAATAAACGAATCTGGTTATGTTATGAGTGCCATATGTAAAACTTTATGTTTTACTGGCTCTAGTTAAGTATTAGTGTTTATGACTATACGTTCTTTCAAGCAACCTACATCAGAAAGCCCTTTTCAGACCACGAAAAGTTTAAGTATAAATTAAAATATGTATTTAGTGGTAACTTTCGGTATAGATTGCGATATATTTTATACGGTAATATATCACGTCCAGCAGATTAACTACGTGTATTCTACAAATGGCTTAGTACTGGAATTAGTTTGTTGTATGAACGTACAGCTATAGCAAGAACAACATACAAGCAGGTATGAAGAGACAGCAGGTAAGGCAGACACATCAGTTATAGTATCAAGTTACAAAATAGAAAGTTGGTAAAGGAAATACAGGGAGAAGCCATTGGAAAGGAGGTAAAAACATATAGACTGTAGATTGTACAATTTTATTGTCTGCAATGATATTGGAGAGTAGTTAACGGCACTTACTTCAACACAAATGATCGAGCAAGGGAGAGAAAGAAAGCATTAAAACAGAATTTTCACCCATTAGGTCATTTATGCAAATATGTGAATTTAAACATAGATGCTAGCATAAATTTAAGACAGCATAAAGCTGTGTTTGATGATGGTAAATAAATTATCTTTCGGGGTATACATTTAAAATATATTCATTGCGCACAATTTACCTGCATGGAATATTCGTGTAACATACATATTCTGAGCCTGATTACTAAACCTTGCAAAATGGTAAGGTATTGCCTTTGGGGTCTTTGATTTTAAACTGAGAGGTGTATTTCACTGAGTATTGAAACTTTATTGTACATAGATGGTGAAATCAAGGAGTAAACGAGGTCACTCGGTTAATGCTGATACATAATACCCGGATGTCAGGTTACAACGTTTAAACCAGTCAACTACTCAATTTTGTTTACTACCTTTAAACGTTAAATAACATGTAAACGAACATAAATCTAAAGTGCTGGCGTCTGCGTCCATTGTTTGTTTACTATAGAAAGTAGTTCTTTATTAACGTGCATCAAGCGCGTGGAGTGCATTAAGAAGGTGTTCAATATCGCGGAATATTGAACGATTCTGACTGTGAAGTTAACGGGGAAAAAAATGAGCATATAATAATAATGTTGAGTGTATCGACTTCAGCTCTGTGAGACACGTTTATCTTTCTTTCCTTCTTTTTAAAACGTGAATAAAATTAAGAAATTAAAAATTAGACATAATTCGAGAAAACCTTTGAAGTTTGAGAGAATACGGTTTATTCCAAAAATTGTGATCGTATCTTTAAATAACCTTATGCCCTTAATATTTGATTTTATATACGGTGCATATAATTTCGATGCCTATACTTTTTATATTTTACGTCGTGGTGTTTCGTGTTTACATTTATTTTGGGAGGGTTGATGTTTCATCCAACTTTAGGGTTTTCACTTTAAATAGCACAATATATTCAGTAATGTGCTGATATGTCAAAAAAACTAAAGGCATTATTATGCCCTTTTTCCTTGGAATTTTCACAGCTTTCCAAAATTCATAAATTATCATTTCAAAAGTATACACTTAATCTTTATTTGTTGGGACCCTCCGTTCTCTTGACCTGTTTACCCCTAGCTAATGATATCTCCACAGTTCAACAGTATCTTTAGTAAGGCATAAGTTTGCTAATGAACTGTTGAAAATTGTATATTTTGTTAGGAAGATCCTTTTATGTCATTATTCAGTGGAATTTTCTTAGTTGAAACAAAAGTGCAAAATTCCATATAAAATTTGTACCTCATGTCAAATGATTGGCTTCCTCATTCTTTCTATCTTTTTTCCTAGCTATTATTATTTCCTAAGACTCCGATTCCATATCAGCAGAAGACTGAATGACGATATCACAATTATACGATGCCTTTACCGTGTAAACACGCAGAGATGTATACAATTGTTTCATTTCGATACCTTGATCAAACTTAAAATATATGCTCCTATATTGGGTTTATTATCATCAACAATTTAGATGACTTCGACTAAGAGCAAAACAGTGTGCTACAATATCGGGTTACAAGACAGAAATTTGGGAAATAAAATACAGTGAGAAGCCATTGGAAAGGAGGTAAGTACAGATAGACTGTACAATTTTATTGTCTGCAATGACATTGGGAAGGTAGATAACTGCACTCATTTAACACAGATGATCGATCAAGTAAGGGAGAGAGAACATTAAAACATAATTTTCACCCATTAGGTCATTTGTAGTAAATATGTGAATTCAAACACAGATGTTAGCATAAATACAAGAAGGAATAAAATTGTGTTTGATGCTGGCAAATACATTATTTTTTTGGGTATACATTTAAAATATATTCATTGCGCAAAATTTACCTGCATTCGTGTAACATAAATATTCTGAGCCTGATTACTAAACCTTACGATTTGATAAGGTATTGCCCTTGGGGTCTTTGATTTTAAACGGAGAGGTGTACTTCACTGAGTATTGAAACTTTATTGTACATAGATGGTGACTTCAAGGTGTAAACAAGGTCACTCGGTCAATGCTGATAAATAATACCCGGGTGTCAGGTTAAACGTTCAAACAACTCCCCAATTTTGTTTACTACCTTTAAACATTTATTAACATGCACGTGAATATAAATCTAAAGTACTGGCGTCTGCGTTCGTTGTTTGTTCAATATAGAAAAAGAGCTCTTAATTAACGTGCATCAAGCGCGTGGGGTGCAATATGAAGGTGTTCAATATCGCGGAATATTGAACGATTCTGACAATGTGAAGTTAAAGGGAAAAAATGAGCATATAATAATAATGTTGAGTGTATCGACTTCAGCTCTCTGACACACGTTTTTCATTCTTTCTTTCATTTTAAAACGTGAATAAGATTAAGAAATTAAAGATTAGACATAATTCGAGAAAACCTTTGAAGTTTGAGAGAATACGGTTTATTCCAAAAATTGTGATCATATCTTTAAAGGACCTTATCCATTTATATTTGATTTTAGATACGGTGTACATAATTTTGACGCCTATAGTTTCTATATTTTACGTCGTGGTGTTTTGTGTTTACATTTATTTGGGAGGGTTTATGTTTCATCCAATGTTAGGGTTTTGACTTTAAATAGCACAATATAGTCAATAATGTGCTGATATGTCACAAAAAAACTAAAGGCATTATTATACCCTTTTTCCTTAGAATTTTCACAGCTTTCTAAAATTCACAAATTCTTATTAAAAAAGTATATTCCTAATCTTTATTTCTTGGGACACTCCGTTCTCTTGACCTGTTTCCTCCTAGCTAATCATATCTCCACAAAAGCAACCATAAGTTTGCTAATGATCTGTTGAAAATTGTATATTTTGTTAGGAAGATCCTTTTATGTCATTATTCAGTGGAATTTTCTTAGTTAAAACAAAAGTGCAAAATTCCATATAAAATTTATACCTCATGTCAAATGATTGGCATCCTCATTCTTTCTATCTTTTTTCCTGGCTATTGTTATTTCCTAAGACTACGATTTCCTATCAGCAGAAGACTGAATAAAATTACCACAATTATACGATGTCTTTACAGTGTAAACATGCAGAGATTTATACGATTATTTCATTTCGATACCTTGATCAAACTTGAAATCTATGCTCCTATATTCGGTTTATTATCATCAATAATTTAGATGACTTCGACTAATAGCAAAACAGTGTGCTACATTATCGGGTTAAAAGACAGAAATTTGGAAAATGAAAAACAGTGAGAAGCCATTGGAAAAGAGACAAGTACAGACATATCTGGCCGAGTCATATAAAAGACTTTCAGAATTGGTACTAACAGCTTCCTCACTTGTCGCTCAGCATTAAGAGGTAGTGTTAGGAATTGTCAGCCTGATGTCAGGATAATGTGACTGGGTGGGACATCATGCTACACATCAGTATAGACTATCACATTGTAGACATCGTAGCGATATGACTGAAAATAGTATTAAAGTTACGTTAAAAATCTAAATCACATCACACATACATATTCAATGTGCAAATATTAAAAATTGCAGGTATTATTCTAGATCATTGGGGATTAATTAACTTGGAACTCTGATGAAACGAGCATCCGAAAGGGCACAAATCCAGGGGAGTAATTACCAACCATTCTTTAAGGAAAACTGCTGTGACAAACCTGTCGAAATCTGGGGCCCCTCCAACAAAGATAATGCAAGTAAGCGACTGGGCATAAAAATATGTCATCTATAACTGGTAATAATAATGAGAATAAATTTACTTGACTTTCTACATCTTTAATCTCCTCAAAATGTACTTAGTACTTTGTGGGCTCTTTCTCCTAATAAGAATTACGTCGTTTCCAAATACTGAAACACATATGGGTACTATAATATGTAGAGCTAAATAATCCAGACTACTGAAATCGAAATCAAATTCCAAAGTAGACTGTACGGAACTCCGCAAGCAATGAATATGTTGTTCACTTAAAAAAACAATGTTGAATCCAGCATCATCTTAAGAATTTATGTTTAAAAACTTTCATA
Source organism: Potamilus streckersoni (assembly GCA_016746295.1). Classification (NCBI taxonomy): domain Eukaryota; kingdom Metazoa; phylum Mollusca; class Bivalvia; order Unionida; family Unionidae; genus Potamilus; species Potamilus streckersoni. The sequence continues at coordinate 4,360,589 of JAEAOA010002346.1, forward strand.
TTTTTCCAGTTTACGATTGCAAACATGGCAGAACAGAAAGTTATGCAGCTTGTTGTCATCGCCAGTCCCTGAAGTCACACGTACATCGTGCGGAAAACACTCAGGAGATAATTTGAATTTAGCTGGATTGACAGAAAAGCAAAACCTCTCCATTCCTGACCGGATGGGAACTTTGTTCAATGACGCGGTCATTCATAATATGACTTTAACTGTCAATTTCAGATTGACCAAAATGAAATTTCTTTTTTAAATGAGTGAGCGCGAGGTTCGCTATGAAGTTAAAAGGTCGGTCGGCCAAGTTATATACGCATGAATACTATTTTGTGTATTGTAGGAGAATTTACGAGTGTAAACTTTTTTATTTTAATGATAAAATAGTAAATTGTATTATTAAATATATTTGGTTGTGAATTTTATTATTAAGTCTTTGGTAATGAAACACAAATGAGCTTACTCGTTTTGTTGGATGGATATACTGCACTCCCAAGGTCATGTAGCATAGCCATCCGAAAAACTCGTTCATATTTTCCCATACAGATGCAGTAACCTATAAATATGTTTCACTGTACGCTGACAGTATATATACTCTGGTCCATGTTCACCCTTCTGTGGTTGTGCATGAGTCAGTTTTGTGTGTGTTACACATGATATGCACAATGTGCACGAGCCAGTTTTGTGTGTCTTTCACATGATATGCACAATAATACTGCAGTTTGTTCGATGCAAGGAATGCCGCTATCCAATGAAATTTTAATATTGCTAAGTTTTTTGTGGGGTTTATTCCACGTGTTTAATTATTTATTATGTACTCTTGCATCTGATCGGAAATTAGTTTACCACTCTGGAAGCCTTATTTATGTGGTTTTTATCAAACTTGAAATCTAGGCTTCTATATTGGTTTTATTATCATCAACAATTTAGATGACTTCGACTAAGAGCAACACAGTTTGCTTATTAATTAATTGTGCATATTAATTATCCTCTAATTTTTTCAGAAAGAATATTTATAAGGGTATAGTACTTATCGCAATATTCAACATGATATAAGTTTGGTAGATAATTTACATAACCTGTATTCTTACAAAACTGTAGTGAAATAGTCAACTCTTGAGAGATGAAAAACCGACTGAACAATATCAGCCCTCTTAGAGGTCCCATGTGTATGTGTTATCACCCCTGATGTTAGAATTTCTGAATATTTATAAGGGTATAGTACTTATCGCAATATTCAACATGATATAAGTTTGGTAGATAATTTACATAACCTGTATTCTTACAAAACTGTAGTGAAATAGTCAACTCTTGAGAGATGAAAAACCGACTGAACAATATCAGCCCTCTTAGAGGTCCCATGTGTATGTGTTATCACCCCTGATGTTAGAATTTCTGAATATTTATAAGGGTATAGTACTTATCGCAATATTCAACATGATATAAGTTTGGTAGATAATTTACATAACCTGTATTCTTACAAAACTGTAGTGAAATAGTCAACTCTTGAGAGATGTAAAACCGACTGAACAATATCAGCCCTCTTAGAGGTCCCATGTGTATGTGTTATCACCCCTGATGTTAGGTTTCTTAACTGACTTTTCCTTTCTATATGTATAGTTTGTAAACTTAATGTTTTCCAGGTCAGACGTCATTTTCAACGTGACTTCATTTTCCGGTTAAGTTCAGTTTAAGAAATTCGCCATACAAACTGATCTTAAGTTGTAGGATTCAAGTTATATTTTTCAATACATTTGATCAAGGTGTTGCTTGCTTCAGTTGGATCTCAGAGGCAAAAGTCACCTACTTTTTAACACCTATCACTCCAGTTTCAGGTTAAACCTCGTTTGATGTTTTATTTTGGCGCTACTCTCCGGATGTAAACCTTCTATGTGCATAAATGTTCATTAGACTGTTACTTGCATCACTTTTTAACCACCTCATCAGTAAATAGTGTGTTGTGACCTATTCTCTTGTACACGAAATTAATTTTGTTATTTTCAGGTTAACCGCACTGCAATAGTTTTGTCTTGCGGTTAATCATCCCGCTCTTGGTTTCAAACTTTTACGAAAATTCGTTAAAATGGTACTTTTCTAATTGTGAACTATGATAAGATCGAGAAGATAATATAGTTGTAATTCTCTTTTAGTTATAATTTTGTTCTCTCTAGCTTAATCAGAGTTAATGTTTGCTCATCCAAACAAGTCTTTTATTCTTAGCATGATATATTATTTGATTATGATCGTTATACTTGCGTCATTTAAAATTAAACAAATGGAAATTTTGATGATAGTGACTGTCATTTCTTTAAAAAGAGTGAATAATATATGCAACAAGAGAAAGATAATGAGAAACTGGCATGCATTAATCTCTCTCTCTCTCTCTCTCTCTCTCTCTCTCTCTCTCTCTCTCTCTCTCTCTCTCTCTCTCTCTCTCTCTCTCTCTCTCTCTCTCTCTCGTTTGTGTCCACAATAACAATTCTTGCTCCATAATAAATCCTTCTGACATATATTTAATATTGATTTTAAAAAATGTTTCTTTAAACACCAGATGTGATTTTCACAGTATAGGAAATTGAAACTTTTCTGTTATCAATATCATGAAATAATGTTGCCGTATATACTCTCCAGAGGGTCCTCAGTTAGTTACTTTACTGACACAGTCGAAGGAATATGAAACCCATATGACTGACATAAAGACCACACAAATTTGCATGCAAAGTCCTCGTTATCTACTTCATATTTATGATTGACCAATAGAAGTATTGGTACTCACTGAATGTTTGAATCTGATTTAGTTACTTTATTGACGTTTTGGCATGTTAGCTCATGACCATAGGTGTGATTGGCATTTTATGTACAAACTGTCCTGCATAGAATTACTAAACTGAATCAGTGGACGCATCTGGATATATTATACATCGCATGTGCAAAAGTTTGCTTCTGTGACATACTTCAGTAAGCTTTGTTGAAATTCTGCATTTCGGGTTTATATTGTTTATTGTGCTGTTCTGTTTATGTTCCTAACATGCAACTTAATAAGGATTCATCTCTGCCACTACTATTTAATTTTCACATACACGCACACGCACACAATTATTACCAAAAACGGTCACTGTGACTTACATTTTATGTTTTGCTGACTTTAATTAAGTATGAGAGTTTATAACTACACGTTCTTTCATGCAACATACATCAGACCACGCAAAGTCTAATTATAAATAAATATATGTATTCAGTAGTTAACTATCAGTATAGATTGCGATACATTATATTTTGTAATCTGTCACCTGCAGCAGATGAACTGTGTGTACTGAACAAGTAGCTTAGTATTGGAATTGGTTTGTTGTAAAAACATACAGCTGTAGCAAGAACGACATTACGTGACATATGAAGAGAAAGCATGTAAGGCAGACACATCAGCTACAGTATCGGGTTACACGATAGAAACTTAGAAAATTATATGCAGTGAGAAGCCATTGGAAAGGAGGTAAGTACAGATAGAATGTACAATTTTATTGTCTGTAATGATATTAGGAGGGTAGATAACTGCACTCAATTTAACACAAATGATTGAGCACGTAAGAATAAAAAATATAACATAATTTTTACCTATTAGGTCATATATAGTAAATATGTGAATTTAAACTTAGATGTTAGAATAAATACAAGAAAGCATAAAGCTATGTTTGATGCTGGCAAATAAATTATCTTTCGGGGTATACATTCAAAATATATTCATTGCGCACAATTTACCTGCATGAAATATTCGTGTAACATAAATATTCTGATCCTGATTACTAAACTTTACAAGTTGGTAAGGCATTGCCTTTGTGGTCTTTGATTTTAAACTGGGAGGTGTATTTCACTGAGTATTGAAACTTTGTTGTACATTGATGGTGACTTCAAGGTGTAAACAAGGTCACTCGGTCAATGCTGATAAACAATACCCGGATGTCAGGTTACAAAGTTTAAACCAGTCAACTACTCAACTTTGTTTACTACCTTTAAACGTTTAATAACATGTAAACGAACATATATCTAAAGTACTGGCGTCTGCGTTCATTGTTTGTTTAATATAGAAAGTAGTTCTTTATTAACGCGCATCAAGCGCGTGGGGTGCAATATCAAGGTGTTCAATATCGCGGAATATTGAACGATTCTGCCTGTGAAGTTTACGGGGAAAAGTGACCATATAAAAATAATCTTGCTAGTATCGACTTCAGCTCTGTGAGACACGTTTCTCTTTCTTTCTTTTTCAAACGTGAATAAGATTAAGAAATTAAAGAGTAGACATAATTCGAGAAAACAATTGAAGTTTGAGAGAATACGGTTTATTCCAAAAATTGTGATCATATCTCTAAAGGACCTTATGTCCTTAATATTTGATTTTATATACGGTGTACATAATTTCGACGCTTGTACTTTTTATATTTTACGTCGTGGTGGTTCGTGTTTACATTTATTTGGGAGGGTTTATGTTTCATCCAACTTTTGGGTTTTGACTTTAACTAGCACAATATATTCAGTAATGTGTTGATATGTCACAAAAAAACTAAAGGCATTATTATGCCCTTTTTCCTTGGAATTTTCACAGCTTTCCCAACTTCACAAATTATTATTTCAAAAGTATACATTTAATCTTTATTTGTTGGATCCTCCATTTTCTTGACCTGTTTACCCCTAGCTTATGATATCTCCACAAACGCAACAGTATCTTTAGTAAGGCATAAGTTTGCTAATGAACTGTTGAAAATTGTATATTTTGTTAGGAAGATCTTTTTATGTCATTATTCAGTGGAATTTTCTTAGTTGAAACAAAAGTGCAAAATTCCATATAAAATTTGTACCTCATATCAAATGGTTGGCATCCTCATTCTTTCTATCTTTTTTCCTGGCTATTGTTATTTCCTAAGACTACGATTTCCTATCAGCAGAAGACTGAATGAAAATACCAAAATTATACGATGTCTGTACAGTGTAAAGATAAAGAAATGTATATGATTGTTTCATTTCGATACCTTGATCAAACTTGAAATCTAGGCTCCTATATTGGGTTTATTATCATCAATAATTTAGATGACTTCAACTAATAGCAAAACAGTGTGCTACAGTATCGGGTTAAAAGATAGAAATTTGGAAAATGAAATAATGTGAGATACCATTGGAAAAGAGGCAAGTACAGACAGATCCGGCCGAGTCATACAAAAGACTTTCAGAATTGGTACTAACAGCTTCCTCACTTGGCGCTCAGCATTAAGAGGTAGTGTTAGGAATTGTCGGCCTGGTGTCAAGATAATGTGTTTGGGTTGGACATCATGCTTCATGTCTGCAGCATGATGCCCCAGTGCTACACATCACTATAAATTAAACTAAACTAGTATTAAAGTTACGTTAAAAAACTAAATCACATCACACATAATCACATATTCAATGCGCAAATATTAAAAATTGCAGGTATTATCCTAGATCAATGGGGATTAATTAACTTGGAACTCTGATGAAACGAGCATCCGACAGGGCACAAATCCAGGGGAGTAATTACCAACCATTCTTTAAGGAAAACTGCTGTGACAAACCTGTCGAAATCTGGGGTCCTTCCAACAAAGATAATGCAGGTTATTGGGCATAAAAATATGTCATCTATAACTGGTAATAGTAATGAGAATAAATTTACTTGCCTTTTTACATCTTTAATCTCCTCAAAATGTACTTAGTACTTTGTGGGCTTTTTCTCCTAATAAGAATTACGTCGTTTCCAAACACTGATACACATCTGTGTACTATAATATGTAGACTTATATAACCCATACTACATTGCTGAAATCGAAATCAAATTCCAAAGTAGACTGTACGGAACTCCGCAAGCAATGAATATGTTGTTCACTTAAAAAAAAAACAATGTTGAATCCAGCATCATCTTAAGAATTTATGTTTAAAAACTTCCATATTTTTTCAGCTTACGATTCCAAACTATCCATGGCAGAACAGAAACAGAAATGCAGCTTGCTGTCATCGCCAGTCCCTGAAGTCACACGTACATCGTGCGGAAAACACACAGAAGGAGATAATTCGAATTTAGCTGGATTGACAGAAAAGCAAAATCTCTCCATTCCTGACCGGATGGGAACTTTGTTCAATGACGCGGTCATTCAAAATATGACTTTAACAGTCAATTTCAGATTGACCAAAATGGGATTTCTTTTTTAAAATGAGTGAGCTCGCGGTTCGCTATGAAGTTAAAAGGTCGGTAGGCCAAGTTATATGATGCGCATAAATACTATTTTGTGTATTGAAGGAGAATCTACGAGTGTAAACTTTTTTTTATTTTAATAATAAAATAATAAATTGTATTATTAAATATATTTTGTTGTGAATTTTATTATTAAGTCTTTGGTAATGAAACAAAAATGAGCATATAATTAAAAGGTTACTGCATTTAAATGGAAAAATATAAACTCGTGTTTTCGGATGGATATACTGCACTCCCAAGGTCATGCAGTATAGCCATCCGAAAAACTCGTTCATATTTTCCCATACAGATGCAGTAACCTATAAATATGTTTCACTGTACGCTGACAGTATATATATTCTGGTCCCTGTTCACCCTTCTGGGGTTGTGCATGAGCCAGCTTTGTGTATCTTACACATGATATGCACAATAATATTGCAGTTTGTTCGATGCAAGGAATACCGCTATCCAATGAAATTTTAATATTGCTAAGTTTTTTGTGGGGTTTATTGCACGTGTTTACTTATTATTTATGTACTCTTGCATCTGATCGGAAATTAGTTAACCACTATGGAAGCCTTATTTATGTGGTGTGATTTTGATCAAACTTGAAATCTAGGCTCCTATATTGGTTTTATTATCATCAACAATTTAGATGACTTCGACTAAGAGCAACACAGTTTGCTTATTAATTAATTGTGCATATTAATTATCCTCTAATTTTCAGAAAGAATATTTATAAGTGTATAGTACTTATCGCAACATTCAACATTATATAAGTTTGGTAGATAATTTACATAACCAGTATTCTTACAAAATTGAAATGAAATAGTCAACTCTTGAGAGATGTAAAACCGACTGAACAATATCAGCCCTCTTAGAGGTTCCATGTGTATGTGTTATCACCCCTGATGTTAAGTTTCTTAACTGACTTTTCCTTTCTATATGCATAGCTTGTAAACTTAATGTTTTCCAGGTCAGACGTCATTTTCAACGTGACTTCATTTTCCGGTTAAGTTCAGTTTAAGAAATTCGCCATACAAACTGATCTTAAGTTGTAGGATTCAAGTTATATTTTTCAATACATTTGATCAAGGTGTTGCTTGCTTCAGTTGGAACCATCTCAGAAGTAAAAGTCACCTACTTTTTAACACCTATCACTCCATTTTCAGGTTAATCCTAGTTTGATGTTTTATGTTGGCGCTACTCTCCGGATGTAAACCTTCTATGTGCATAAATGTTCATTAGACTGTTACTTGCATCACTTTTGAACCACCTCATCAGTAAATAGTGTGATGTGACCTATTCTCTTGTACACGAAATTGATTTTGTTATTTTCAGGTTAACCGCACTGCAATAGTTTTGTCTTGCGGCTAATCATCCCGCTCTTGGTTTCAAACTTTTACGAAAGTTCGTTAAAATGGTATTTTTCTAATTGTGAACTGTGATAAGATAGAGAAGATGATATAGTTGTAATTCTCTTTTAGTTATAATTTTGTTCTCTCTAGCTTAATCAGAGTTAATGTTTGCTCATCCAGACAAGTCTTTAATTCTTAGCATGATATATTATTTGATAATAATCGTTATACTTGCGTCATTTCAAATAAAACAAATGGAAATTTCGATGATAGTGACTGTCATTTCTTTAAAAAGTGTGAATAATATATGCAACAAGAGAAAGATAATGAGAAACTGGCATGCATTGATCTCTCTCTCTCTCTCTCTCTCTCTCTCTCTCTCTCTCTCTCTCTCTCTCTCTCTCTCTCTCTCTCTCTCTCTCGTCCACAATGACATTACTTGCTCCATAATAAATCCTTCTGACAAATATTCAATATTGATCAAAATAATGTTTCTTTAAACACCAGATATGATTTTCACAGTATAGGAAATTGAAACTTTTCTCTTATCAATATCATGAAATGATTGCCTTATATACTCTCCTGTGGTTCCTGAGTTAGATGCTTTACTGATCTGAAACCCATCTAACTGACATAAAAACCACACAAATTTGCATGTAAAGTCCTCGTTATCTACTTCATATTTATGATTGACCAATAGAACTATTGGTACTCACTGAATGTTTGAATCTGATTTAGTTACTTTATTGGCGTTTTGGCATGTTAGCTCATGACCATAGGTGTGATTGGCATTTTATGTACAAACTGTCCTTCATAGAATCACCAAACTGAATCAGTGGACGCATCTGGTATATTATACATCGCATGTGCAAAAGTTTGTTTCTGTGACATACTTCAGTAAGCTTTGTTGAAATTCTGCTTTTCGGGTTTATATTGTTTATTGTGCTGTTCTGTTTATGTTCCTAACATGCAACTTAATAAGGATTCATCTCTGCCACTACTATTTAATTATCACATACACGCACACGCACACAATTATAACCAAAAACGGTCAATGTGACTTATATTTTATGTTTTGCTGACTTTAGTTGAGTATAAGCGTTTATAACTACACGTTCTTTCATGCAACATACATCAGACCACGAAAAGTGTAATTATAAATAAATATATGTATTCAGTAGTTAACTATCAGTATAGTTTGCGATACATTCCATTTTGTAATATGTCACCTGCAGCAGATTAACTGTGTTAAGTAGCTTAGTATTGGAATTGGTTTGTAGTATCAACATACAGCTGTAGCAAGAACGACATTACGTGACATATGAAGAGAAAGCATGTAAGGCAGACACATCAGCTACAGTATCGGCTTACAAGATAAAAACTTAGAAAATTATATGCAGTGAGAAGCCATTGGAAAGAACGTAAGTACAGAAAGAATGTACAATTTTATTTCTGTAGTGATACTAGGAGGGTAGATAACTGCACTCCATTTAACACAAATGATCGAGCAAGTAAGGGAGAGAAAGCATTAAAACAGAATTTTCACCTATTAGGTCATTGATAGTAAATATGTGAATTTAAACTTAGATGTTAGAATAAATACAAGAAAGCATAAAGTTGTGTTTAATGCTGGCAAACAAATTATCTTTCGCGGTATACATTCAAAATATATTCATTGCGCACAATTTACCTGCATGAAATATTCGTGTAACATATATATTATGAGCCTGATTACTAAGCCTTACAATTTGGTAAGGTACTGCCTTTGGCGTCTTTGATTTTAAACTGGGAGGTGTACTTCACTGAGTATTGAAACTTTGTTGTACATAGATGGTGACTTCAAGGTGTAAATAAGGTTACTCAGTCAATGCTGATAAACAATACCCGGATGTCAGATTACAACATTTAAACCAGTCAACTACTCAACTTTGTTTACTACCTTTAAACGTCAAATAACATGTATACTAGCATACTTGTGAAATCAGTTACATAGAAACTACCCGATCGAATTAAACTATGTATTCCCACAAATCTCTTGCTGTTACAAGAAAATAGAATACCTTCAAAAGGCTAATTTGGCAAAACCGGTCAATACAGTTTGACTAAACTCGAGAAGATCCAGGCGTGGAGGCCTCTAAGGTTTTTAGAAGTGATACTCGTTTGCCATCAAAACCTTTGAATGGAAATGATAAGAAATCATCTTGGCATGAAAATCTGTAGAATTTGTACAAAAAAAGCCAATCCGCTCTCAAATGTAGCAACTGTAACTAAAAGTAGAATTACCGATAACGACTTCCCAAAAACCGCTGAACAGAATTTTCTAAAATTTGATATAGATAATACGGTCACAGAAACCTTTCAGGACAGTACAACATGACCAGTGCTTAAATCCTGGCTCTGAATGTATGGACAGTGTCGATATAATGACATTTACTAAAACAGTTGTGACAGTATGCTTATCTTGTACATGGAGTATTCATCCTATTAAAATACATGCATCCTACACAAGGTATCGAAATGAAACAATTGTATACATCTCTGCGTGTTGACACTGCAAAGAGATCATACAAATGTGATATCTTCATTCAGTCTTCTGCTGATAGGGAATAAGGAAATAACAATAGCCAGGAAGAAAGATAGAAAGAATGAGGATGCCAACGATTTAATATGAGGTACAAATTAGATATGAAATTGTACACTTTTGTTTCAACTAAGAAAATTCCACTGAATAATTGCATAACAAAATATGCTATTTTCAACAGTTCATTAGCAAACTTATGCCTTACTAAAGATACTGTTGCGTTTGTGGAGATATCATTAGCTAGGGGTAAACAGGTCAAGAGAACGGAGGGTCCCAACAAATAAAGATGAAATGTATACTTTTGAAATAATAATTTGTGAATTTTAGAAACCTGTGAAAATTCCAAGGAACAATGGTATAATAATGCCTTTAGTGTTTTGTGACATAACAGCACATTACTGACTATATTGTGCTATTTAAAGTCAAACCCCCCTAAATTGGATGAATAATAAACCCTCCCAAATAAATGTAAACACGAATCACCACGACGTAAAATATAGAAACTAAAGGTATCTAAATTATGTACACTGTATGCTAAATCAAATATAAAGGGCATAAAGTCTTTTAAACATATGGTCAAATGTTTTTAAATAAACCGTATTCTTTCAAACTTCAAAGGTGTTCTCGAATTAAGTCTAGTCTTTAAGTTTCTTAATCTTATTCACGTTTCAATAAAAGAAAGAAAGAAAGAAAGAAAGAAAGAAAGAAAGAAAGAAAGAAAGAAAGAAAGAAAGAAAGAAAAACTTTTCTCACAGAGCTAAAGTCGATACACTCAACAATATGTTCCAATGTACGATGACAGTATATATAGTCGAGTCCAGTTTCACCCTTCTGGAGTTGTGTGTCTTATACATTACATGCACAATAATGCTGAAGTTTGTTCAATGCAAGGAATATCACTTTCCAATGAAAGTTTGATATTGCAAAGCTTGTTTGTGGTATTTATTCCACATGTTTTTCCAAATTAATTATGTACTCTTGCATCTGATCGGAAATTAGTTTACCACTCTGTAAGTCTTATTCTTGTGGTGTGATATTGATCAAACTTGAAATCTATATCTCGATATTGGGTTTATTTTCATCAACAATTTAGATGACTGCGACTAAAAGCAAAACGGTGTGCTTATTAATTAATTGTGCATATTAATTATCCTCTCGTTTTCAGAAAGAAAATTTATAAAGGTATAATAATTATTACAATATTCAACATGATATAAGGTTAGGTAGATAATGTACTTAGCATTTATTCTTACCTTTCTATAGTGAATTAGTCAACTCTATAGATGTACAACCGACTGAACTATATAAGCCCACTTAGGTCCCATGTGTATGTGTATGTGATATCACACATGAATTATCATGAAATGATGTTGCCGTATATACTCTCCTGAGGGTCCTCGGTTAATTACTTTACTGACGCAGTCGAAGGGATCTAAAACCCATATGACTAACATAAAGACCACACAAATTTTCTACTTGATGTTTAGGATTGACTAATAGAACTACAGGTACTCACTGAATGTTTGAATTTATTTTGGTTACTTTACTGACTGAAGAAAATGGACACGTAGCTCGTATGTTTTCATATCTTTGTACATTCCAAATACATTTATATGTTACGCACAAAAATAATATTCTTTATTGTCAATCTTCAGAATGAACATAAAAAAGATATTATGTTGAAAATGTTTTTCTATTACAATCTTTCGAGTCGTAGGTCAATCATTTGCGTGTTACTTTTGTACTAAACCACTGCTTTTGGATTACTAATAACTTATTCAAATACATTCTGGTTTGAAATATTGTGGTACATCTAGATATTCAAGACTATAGGAGTTCATTAGGAACATTCCATACTTTTGGATTAACGATAGAATATTTAGGAGTTTTTGGGATTTAGTTCACTATGCTGGAAGTTAATCTTGACTTCTGACTTTGTAAGTTAGACAAATATATTATTTGTTAATTTTAAATTGAGCACATAAAAAATCTCTGGTCGGTTACGTAAATACAGTATATTTAACTTAACAACATTTAAAATCTGAAATCTTTTTCATCTTTCTATAGAACAAAACAGCCTAATGTGCATTGTTATATTCAGGAGAATGGCCTGATGTAGACGTTTCTTTGTGGTCATTCATCAAAAGTTCATCTTTTTAAAAATGCTCTTTTATCAGCCTGATTCACAAACATCTCTCTCTCTCTCTCTCTCTCTCTCTCTCTCTCTCTCTCTCTCTCTCTCTCTCTCTCTCTCTCTCTCTCTCTCTCTCTCTCTCTCTCTCATGAATGTTGGCACAAACAGACCTGACAACAAACATTTTTTTTCAGTAAACTAATAGGCAGATCCTCAGCCAAGCCGAGAATGATCCTAAAATACTTTCTATTTTGTAATTTTGTTTAAAATACATTTTAGCTCAATATAGGCAGATCCTAAACCACATCGAAACTTATCCTATAAACTTTCTATTTTGTAATTTTATTAAGGATTACTTTTTAGCTAAAAAAAAGACTAAAATATTCTATTGGAGTGGCCAGAAATTTTGTATACCCCATCCCCAGCCCAGATTTCTTTCTCAGAGATTGATAATTATTTTCATACCAACTGACTTTCATGGTAGAATATATGTTAACATCATGTAAATAATAGGGAACTCGGGCATTAAATTGTCCATATCATACTTAATACCCAGCAGGTAAGACCGTTTTGATTAAGTAATTTTTTTTATAAGTGATACTTTCTGTTTTACAAGCACTTTTTTTTAGTTGCGAGTCGAGGTTCAATCTTTTATACACGCTGTTGCAAGAGAAACACCAACGCCGGATATTATTTTAAAAAAGCTGATTTAATGATGCTCCACATGAAATTATACCAAAGCTAGTCATTAGCAGTGGTAAATATATCACTCGAAGTATTTTGTTACAGTATTTAAAATATTTTTTCACGCACCAAAGTATTTGTATGATAACATCTGTAATGTTGGATTAGAGCGTAAAAATCTTGTTTTGGAGTTATGTTCTGAATTGTGATTAAAATCGATGATCTGTTTTTTAATTATACAATATTTGTTTACAGATTTTATATAATATCAAAACTGTACCACCAACGATTGAATCAAGAAATTCACGACACTTATTGTCTGATATAAAATCTCTATACTTGTCATAAAGATCAGACGAAATATCAATATATTTTCATCTGTCAATGCCTCATTTTTCTTTAACTGTAAGAAACAAACATGACTCCTACTTCACGTTCACAAAAATCTATTTCATTTACCAAGTTGCCGTATTCTCTTTCTGTTTCATCAATAAACCCAATTATTATATGCTCATCTTCTTTCTCCGTTAACATTACATTGTCAGAATCGTGCAATATTCCCCGATATTGAACACCTCCTTATTGCATCCCGCACGTAAAGGAACTATTTTCTAACGTAAACAATTTTTTATGAATGAACTAAAGCAGATATTTCTTTTACGGCCACATACCAGAAAATGTTTCATAGACTGACACATACAAACAGCTTTGGTACATTCCGCGTTTACTTTTTTGATACAATGTTTACAATTTAGCTAGATATAGACGCTATACAGGGTCCTCATAATAAAATGCAAGTTATACACATAAACTGTCTTCTTTAGATGTTAATAAAAATGGCCAATAATACACTTACAATTTTACATCATGAATTTCCTCAAAAAATATCTTTTCGTAGGTCTGTAAATCTGACTTAGATGAGCCATGTCATGGATTCTCAAGGTTGATTAAACATTTTGAAATTGTACTGTAATTTCGAGTATATTCCAAGTGTAAATACATCCTCCTAACTGCACTCAAAATGAAATAAACATTAAATTTCACAGTATCATTCTGATAATTGCAACGGAAAGGCTTCATAATTTTCCCACATTATGATCTGAATCATTTAATGACAGAAAAGAAACACGCATGTCGATATCAACACAATTCAATACGATTAAATTGGCAGACGCTGATAGAATCCGATGCAAGTAACTTCATGTAAAAAAAACCAGACCACAATCAAAGGATTGTGTTGAATCGACAAAAATACCAAAACGTTTTCATTCCAGATCAAATGGAAAAGTTGTTGCAATGCGTATTCATTGACAATATTACTCCAGATTTCAATTTTAAGTAGCGCAAGCGCCATTTTCTTTCACAAATTACGTCTAGCGCTTGACCGACTTCATATTTATCCGGGCGGAGTTATGCGATCTTTAAAAATATTGTGTAATGATCCATCAACGCTTATGTATTTAGTCTGAAATACGGAATATATTTAGTTACTCTATTTCTTGTAGTGTAGTTTTGTTTATATATTTAAACCTTAGGAAAAATAAAAAATGAGCATATAATAAAAAGGTTACTGTATTTGTTTGGGAAAATATGAACTTGTTTTGTCGGATGGATATACTGTACTTTCAAGGTCGTGCATTATCATACACATCCGAAAAAACTCGTTCATATTTTCCCATACAAATGCAGTAACATATAAGTACCAAGCTTTTTTTATTCAAAGCAAAATAAATTTTTGAGGACAACATATTGTCTCATAAACGAATATGCGACTATAAAAATTTATCAGCAATAATTTTTGTAGTGATTTTCGTCCAAGAAAGATAATACCAGCATAAGCATTTACTCTGAGCAATAATTTGTCGATATTGTTTTGTAAATACTTTACAACTTCATTGTAATATTTTCCAGATAAAATGTTCCGTTGTGTATTGACAGATACCTGCAGTAAGTTTGTTTTCAATTTTTGTAATAAATAGTAAATAATTATGGCTAAAGGAGCAAAGTACAGAAAACATAACATTTGGAAAATCTTGCACAATCTCAGGCAAAATTTAACCAAAAAGTACAGCAAGCACGACGTGGACAAATGATTACCGCAGAAGAAGTAGCAGCTACAGTTCTTAAACTTTTTTAATGAGGTTTACTTGGAAAATAACCTAAAACTAAACCACTATCAGAAGAGGAATCTAACAATTAATGGGAAAGATTTGCTTGGGCTAATTAAAGAACAGCAAGAAGCACCTGCTGTAAGCAAAATTATTAGAAAATCTTATGAAAACAGAATAAGACTGGCTCGAGATCTAGTAAGAGATATTGCTAATCCTGCTGCTAGACAAGCTGAACTAATGCGGCTGTTGAATAATCCACTAGAATTTCAACGAAGATTATAACAAAGAGTATCAGTTAATCCGATTTGAAGAATGATAAACGAGATGAAGAAAAAACTTGAAGAATCAAAAATTAAAGGTCAAATAATGTTGGAGGTGATGCGTGAGTAAAAAAGCTAATAAAAGAAGCATTTATAAAAGAACATGGACTAGATATCCAAGAAGAGCAAAATTTGAAAGATGCTCTAGAGAGTATAAATGACAAAATAAAAGATCATACATATGAATTGTTTAAGGAAAAATAGGATTTAAAAGGTTTAAATGAACGAGCTATTAATAAACTGAAGAAATTAAAGAGCTAGCAAAGAAATGAAAGATTAAAGTAAGAAAATTCTCGAACATGTGTATTTGAAAAAGAAAAGGTCCTACCGACGCAGCATCGAAAAGTGCCGATACCGGATTATATCAGACATATTTTTAATATAAAACATATGCATCACGGTAATTCTAACAATTGTTTAAGAACTGAGGCAAATATATATATATATATATATATATATATATATATATATATATATATATATATATATATATATATATATATAGAATACTATTAAAGGCTGATACGGTTGTCTCAAGGGATATGCAAGATCCTATTGACAGACAAACTGAATTAAGTCGATTGATTAATTGTTTTGATGAACTTGATAAAAAAAATTTAAAGACAGCTGAAAAAGAAAGAAAAGGAACAGGTGTAAAATTATTTAGATCAGTTACTGAAATGATAGGCAGATTAATGTTATTGATATCATCACAAGAAGCTAGAAATGTTAGCGCTGAAATTGACAATTAAATTATTGACATACTTGATCAAATGAGATCGGAAAATTTATTATCATCTGACGAACACGAAGTTTTACACCACCGCGACTTAATCGCAACTTGTTTTGATAAACTATAATAATTTAAAAATTATTACTAAACTCTAGCACAGCTGTTAAAGATAGCGCAAATTTTCAGTAAATTATAATCCCTCAATACAACTTGATACTGAAAAACAGTATAAATTTGGACTAAATTCCTGTACGTGCTGGTATTCTATGGCTAATGAAAAAACTGGAGTAAACGATAAATTTGATTATACTTTAGCTCCAGCTCCAATACCTACATGGAAATCTGTTCAAATTCCACAAGAAGCCTACAATGTAACTGATTTAAATAAGAACTAATAAAGAAAAATAGAGCAGTTTCATACAATTTTAAACTGGTACCGAATTATAACACATTACGCGCCAGAATAATATTAAATATTAATTTGATAATAAGATTTTTCATCATCAACAAGTATAGCATCGCTGATAGGATTTACTCACAAACAATACGGATCAACCACAGAAAAACTATAACATATGATGGTAGATTTCCAGTAAATATAACTGACCTAAACACATTATTGATAAATTGTTATAGTCCTACTCAGCCTAGGGTAGTAAAGGGCAAACGATGTATAGTTTTTCGCCAGATGATCCACCACGATCGCTCATGCAAATTAGTCCACGGAAAGTTATTCATTATCCGCTAAATGTTGAAAATAAAAAAAACAATAAATATACAGTTAACAGATCAATCTGGGCGACAGCTGGATTTGACTAACGAGTTGTTTATTATTTACACTTACGCATAGCGTAGACGCGCACAATTACTTTGTGATTGATTTTTATACAATACCTTGATATAATGAAACAATGAAAAAAAATACAGAAGAAAAATAGTTGCATGATTTTTTGGAAATATATTTACTAAAAGTGTTGAAAATGCTCCAGCATTAGCGCGCAAAGTCGCACCAATTGCACCTGATGAATCAGTAGTTTTTTGCAGTTGGAGCTGCATAAATCGCTGCAACAAAGGTGGAATAAAAAAACACATCTGAGATAAAAGACGTATATCAGAATTCGCTCCAACAACAGAGACTCAACGAGCTATCATAACAAAAACAAAAGACTTTATCACCAAAAGGAGAACAAATTATACAAAAATCAATATCTAAAGCAACAGCGCCGCAATAATAAAATTATATATAACCTAAAAAAATGTCTGTTAAAAATTATCTCAATTTAGCAGAAACGTATGACACAGACAACACAGTAACATAATTTGAATACGTTGAATAGCTCGACAAAAATTATAATGAACCAAATAAGACTGGCGTCAAATCATTTGATTTTTTAGACGAGGACTATTTCTACTACCTCACAAAGCAATGTTGGAAGTTCACGGCCAGATTATGACAGTGGCTAATCCACCTTCCAAAATAAAAGCTGGAACAGAATTAGCTCTTATAAATAATGGCTTGTGTTTATTTAAAAGTGCAATATATCAGCTGGTCAATCAAACTGTCAAAGATATTTCGAGTCATTTACAAGTTTCAAGTACAATCTTAAATTTCGTTTTCCGACGATTATTTCAGATCAACTAATATGATGTGGTTTAAGGATACTGGAACTGGTGTAGCTGAATCGACCGAACTCTTTTCGAAAGGAGTTTTAATGCAAAGGGCTGATGCCGCTGTAGATGTTACCGTCGGAGGTAAAAGGTCAGTTCAAGTTTAAACCGTAATCTGTATATAATGATAAAATATTTTGTAAAAGAAATATATGTGACTGATGGTCAAGTTAAACAATTAACAGCTACGGTGGCAAAGCAGAGGCAGGTATCATTAAAATTAAAACCTAGCCATCAAGCAGGTATTTTAGCAAAATTACTATTCACCAAAAAACAAATAAATAAATGCGATCGCAAAAACTTTTGTTTTAATTTAAAGTGTTGAACAAAAAACAGATGTCAAGACAAGGTGGTTTCGTTTGTCCGACACTATCTTTAATAAAGAGAACGTTAATACCCAAAAATTACCTTTACAAGGAACGCTTGGACTAGCGGCTGCATCTGGCGCAGTATCTGGCGCAACAAAAATGCAGTTGAAGGTCAAGAAATAAAGAAAGTTTTTGTCTAAAGATAAATATAATACCAAACAACAAATAGCAAAAAGAATGATTACAACGAGAAAAAAATACGCCAACAGAAAATAAGGTAGATTTCTACAAATAGCTCCACTATTAGCGGGATTAGCGGGAAGTATTCTTCAGAATCTACTGGGAATCGGTCGGGACTAACATTGTCACGAACACGGCTCCGCCAAGTAAGTTTGATATAGTTGATAAGTTAAAAACAACAAATAATTTCCATGGAGTTTTTTTATAGAGATGAAATTAACGCTGTACGAGATGTTGGTTCTTGTGTGATAAATGTACAAAATTTCAATGACGGATATGGGACACATTGGGTACCTGTTTATAATAACAATTGATTGTTGTTATAAATACAGTAGCAAGAAATTTCATTCATTTGTGTAATTGAGACTAGTCTGTAACTAATGTCTTTGTTGGGGGTGTTGGAATAACCATTTAGTTGATCATTAATTTTGTGAAACGAGGTTGTTTACAGTCTGCCAAGGTAAGTTAGACTAGATAGCCGTATAATCTGTTTGAAATTAGGATAAAATTTCTCTGACTTAACGAGAGGTGAAAGGTATTGATCTATTCCCCAGTATAATATGACGGAAGATTTTTTAAAAAAATTTTGCCATTTTAGAGGGGCCGGGATAGCTCGAAGTTCTACGCTGTACGATCTACACTCTACGTATTACGTCTTACGAACCCAAAGTGCACAAAAATTTGAAAGAGGTGAAAAGGACGGAGCACCTACAAATTTGGAGAAGAAAGTCAAAAGTGAAGGAGACCCAGACTATCAGCACAAGGAAGTCATAAAGGATAGTCGATGTGGAAATCGGTCTGAAGCCAGACCATCAGGCTATGGAACTGTACAAGGCAATGTTTTCAATATATTTCACTTGATCTAAATTCTATCACTTATCAGATCGGCTATTGGTATCATTATGTCTTTGTTTTTGGAAATTCGTGCAAGACGTTAAGGTAAAAAGAAAGAAGCATATCTTTCAATCGTAATGTATTATAAATTTTGTTTATGAACTGTATTGTTAGAAATTTTTAATTATTTTCTCTTTATATGTAACGGGGTGCTCGTTTTGTCTGTTATGTATACCTGCTCAGTTCTTTATCTATTCTGTAATTTTCTCAATACACAATACACCGTCGGCGATCACATCTAGTCAACGATAACTAAACCCATAACACCTACCCCCAAACAAAGCTTAGAGGTGGTGTATCACAAACATAATGACCACAGTAGAGATTAACTTATTTGCTCACAAATGCGAAGAATCCAATTTATGATCTTTTATAAAGACGTGTATATCGCTATAAAATATTTTCATCTGCATTGTTTTAAACAGACTCCACGGAAATACCCAGAAATATGCAGCTTATAACCAATCCAGGAAATTTTATATCCACGACAATAAATCACAGGATATCAAAACTTAATGCGTACAATTCCATACTATTACTACCAAAATGTACGAGTTAGAAAACAAATGGATTTATATAATCATGCTTTTTCAGTTGATAAAGATGTAATTACCCGAGAAATGTTTCCTATAATTATTAGATAATTTTGAATTAGCACAGTCCATACCAGGTATTAGCGAAACGATAAGTAGTGAAATATCATCTTTAAGGGCTAGGTTTTGAAAGTGCATGCGAATTCTTTTATGGAGTATAGGAGCAGGAAGGGCGAATTCTACTTTTTAAAGGGGTTATTTCGTGAAAATAATGCGTCCTACAAAAATGAAAACAAGGTCAATAACGCCTAACCGAAGTCTCTAACCTACCGAGGCCTCTCGAATTGTGTTAGCTTATTTTGTTATTTTATCTTTTGACGTTTGTATTGTCAAATTTTAAGGCATCATCGTTTGCCCACCTGCTCGCTCAATGTTTGTCGTCGCCCTCTCTGCTGCTAAAGTTTGATGTAATTAAATCATTATTATATAAATAACCGAATCTCATACATCTAAATAGAGACAATCAAGAAATATCTTCCAGTCAGAGATTCTGTCAACAAAAGTTACAAGAACGTCAGGAGACTAAGGTTGAATTTGCAGAGGATGCAGAACAGTTATTTCAACCTATTACAAAGGCTACCAAAGGTTTTCTTCCCACGTTCGAGAAAACCGATACAGCAATTGGAAAAATAGCAAAAATAATTAAAAACTGATTGTAAGAAAGCTTTCAGGTGAAATAGATGCTGCTAAACCGATGCATGAAATACTTCAAGGTACTGACCACGCTCGTGCTGAAATAGGTGATATAAAGGATCGTATATCTGAACCAGAACCAGAACAAGAAAGCGAGAAAACTGCTCCAGAAGATAAATTTAACGAAAAAAGTGTTCCCTTCATTAAAACAAGTTACAGCGTCAGAGGATTATCTTCATTTGCCGTGAATACTTTTACTTTGAGAGAAAAAATTTAAACCCGAATTAGCTGATTTTAGTGTAGGTAGTGAAAGATGGCATAAATGGATATTTTGCATACACTATTAAGTTGATTAAGCCCTAAATAGTGATACAATATATACTGCATTTACCATGAAGGAGATAACTATCTCGCATGTCTACAAAACCTACTAAACCCACGATTACTACAACAACCACAACCACAACCACAAATGCCACATCTACCACAACAACCACAATTATCATAAAACCCACATAAACAATAATTACCACAAAAACTATTACAACAAATACAACAATTGTCATGAAAACAATTACAACAATTACAGCAAAACAATTAACAATGAAAGCTATTGATGTTGTTTGTTCTAAAGGTATTGATGATGTTGGAGATGTTGTTAGTAAAGCATTCTCGGCAATCAAGGATGGACTAGCACGATTAATATGCAGAACGCAAGCGGTCCGTCCTCAGCCAGTAAAATTACCCAGCAGTTAAATTATGTCTGCAAGTGTTAGTAAAATAATAAATCAGGCGGTAAATAAAAAACTAGCAGAGTTGGCTTGGCTGGTGTACCAGTATCAGGTAAAGAAAAAATAAAACTTCTAGTCTGATAGCAGGAGGTGGTCTTCATGTTGGACGATAATAAGTATAATAAAGATGTTGAAACGTGTATCTGATCAAATTCGAAATGGATGTACCAGTTCTCAAAGATGAATCGGTACGTGATAATCCATATTATTATTGTGAAGCACGACAGCCAAATCAGCGTGGGCGAATTTAGCTGCAAGTTCAGAATACAAGCAGATATTTCCTACCCGCTTAAACATTTATTGAAGCAGAAGGTGAACTTTTAAAATCAGATAATAATAACTATGTGCTGACATTATGGTTAGTTCTGTTAATAATGGCATTATACCGTTGTTCGGCAGTATTACGTATATTATCGACGGAAGAAAAACTGAATCGATGCTGAAAGACGTCGACGTTGCTACGACTATACTTAACATTACAAGATACAGTGACGATTATTCAAGATCAGCTGGTCCGTCAATGATGTTTGTGAAAGATACTTACGATCACCCTGACAACAGACAGTATAATATAAGGCGACAAAGAAACTTTGCTGATACCGCTGACGTTGGTGTGTGGCCGGTGGTTTATGATGCTAATCCAAAATTCAGCTTAGGATTCACAGCGCGTCAATCAATGTGTTGAAAAATGGAAGCAGAAGATTTTTTATTTACTATTACACTGTTACGTGTCTTTGGATTTTGCAAAAACGTCAGAAAGGTTATTTTCGGAACCAAGCATACAAATGTACTCGTACGAAAGATGCGAACTGGCGAATTGCTGGTGATGCTGATAAAGTAATACTGACAAAATTTTCTTTGTGGTTACCAACAATGATAACATCGCTCGCTGAGGAACAACGGTTGCTCTCTTTTATGGACTCAGGTTAACATTCGTAGATATTTTCGGATAATCCTCTTGGGATCTCAAACCTCAAACCGAATTATCAAAATATACAAACCTTCACTATGTATTTTGCGTCTCGTAGATGTGGACCAAAATGAAATTGTTGTTTTCATAATCAGCAAGAACGATTAAAAATGAGTAATATCCCGTTAACAAATATTATTCTGCGAGTTCCAGATCCAACCGAAGATAAAATAGTGCTGTTTGCTAACAACGGTAAGATTAAAAATTCAGACGCATCAATTATAACACTCATGGGATAGATTGCTGAATGTATCAGAAGAATTGGAGATATTATGTATAGCGATATCAATATAAGCAGAAACAGATATATCAATGTGAAAGAATCAATTATCGGAAGATGATTTGGCAATAAAAAGATAAGTAGACTACAACACCGCTATCAGAACTGAGATCAATGAGCGTTTGTTATCCGCCGGTGACATAATGACTGGTTCTCTCGATATGACTAATAATACAATTACTGGTCTTATAGAACCAGAATCAAATGATGACGCTGCAACGAAAAAATACGTTGTCAATAGCAACAATCCAATAATGACCTCGTTAATGACAAATTCTAGAAGGACCACATTTAGATTTGATTACACAACTCTTGTAAACACGTTTTTGAATTTTCATAGAGACACAAATAGAAACAGAAATGAAATTTTTGGAAAACAGGCAGTCGCTGACATTAAATTCTCTGACATAAAAAGATTACTGACAATGTAGTATATACAGGTGCGTCTATATCAGCATTATGGAACCCAATTAATAATACATATATTAAACATCGCGCTGAGGTTACCGGCATATAGAAATTCTCAATACTCGGTACTACACCATTTATAATATTCACTCATATTTTACGGTGTAATCTAGTTAATGTGACACCGGAAAAAAGCATGACCTCGGATTGATTTGCTATTAATGTCTTGAATTAGTCACTAAACTACCAACTATTTAAATTATACAATAAACCAATTGATTGGTGTCCATCGTTTCAGATACAGACCCAAAAGAAAAATATCACTGATGATTACACAGTAAAACTAAAAATATCGCAGACGTATAGTTGTTACTAATATAATTGTATACTTTGCATCTGCCGTAGTTGCTGGAACAGCAGATATAATTGGATCATTATCAGTGTCATACGTAATAACAACAGTAATAGGAATTGGTGTTGCAGTTATAACCGGTGTTGCTGGTATTCTTAATATCATCGCAAAAAATATCCACATGTGCGGCTGATAAATTACACGAATATACAACGTTGCTATCAAAGTAAAAAAAAAAAACGCGTATGCCAACTTATCATCGCTGATATCATCAGAGATCAATGATGAAATAATACCAGATCATGAATACGCAGAAATGATTAAGGTTTACCATCAATCCGATAAGGAAAGAATCACATTAATTTAAATCAGGAAGTAAATAATAATAATGTCACTAATGACTAAGTCATCAGAATTGCTTGACAAATTATTGCTAATACAACATCACCAACAATCACGATATCAGACAGCGAGCTCAACCAGTCCTGAATTCAACCTTAGCTTTCCAACGGCAATTTCAACTAAATAGAGTTAGCACAACTGCGAGTATATTACAGCTGGCCAAATATCAGATCAAAGTCATTCGGTATGCTGCAAGCAAATAGTTCATTAGTATTTTCTTATATAAAAAAAACGATAAACTCCAGACTGGAATGTTGTAGATATTCTACAGGCTGTTGTCAAATAGAACAGATCAATAGTGAATACCAACGCTGGATTAAATCTATCAGAGGAAAAGAATCCAAAATCGCTATTATGGTTCACGAGCCAACATTAACAGCTGCGATAGAAATATAGACACCCAACTACGCCGTAAATCTATATCAGTCATCGATCAGAACCATCTTGGGATGACCATAGGAAGCACCTGTTCATCAAGGACCACCGGAACCTCAACGGGGTGATTATGTCTCAGACAAGAAAGCGTACCGGGAAGTACTCCAGATTATTATTGGAGTTATCGGCTATGAGGATTAAATAAAAGCTACCCCATCGAAAGTTAGCGATTATTTGAGGGAGGTAACCATCAAACAAATGGAACACCTGAACCAGGTTGCATTGTACCTTGAGGATGCTCATCACATTATTATGCAGACAGGGATATCTAGCAAAGAATTTATGTATGACGGTAGATACTCACATAAACAATTATTTCTGGATAAATATTTGACAGCAACAACTAAGTTGTCAAAGGCAGAGCTGCCAACATTTAAATTTCCTGCATTTAACGCCGACGAGCTGAAGAAAAACATCATTGATATCATCGATGAATACTACACCAAAATTATTGCCGCATGGAGAAAAAGATCCCCTCCTGCAATTATTCTCAAACATAACTATGATCTGGACAGCGGTTTAAATCCCTCACACGAAAACACAGTAGTAGTATCAGTAATGTGAATGATAATGTGAGAAGCATGAAATTGTTTATTTAGATTTTAGAGCTAGAGGTATAGTGTTATTCTTATCTTTTGAAATCCATGTCAAGGGTGCTTTGCTGAACTGCCTTGCACAAAAATAGATGAGTAATCATGTCTTCTTGATGTGATTACTACATTACTCAAATCAGCTATGTCAGTCAAGAGATGCTAACATATGATCATGCTGATCAGGAATCTTAGCATTAATTAATTGAAACCTACATGCTATACTGGCGCATAATCCAGGTCCAAAAGCAAACAACATAGACCCTGATCTGCTGTCGCATGATGTTTTTTAAACAATATCCCAAGTCGTCTTTGCCTATTATCATATATCCTGGTTTGATATAATACAATTGTATGTTGGTGTGAAAATCTGTATATTTCGGAATTTCAGTGTATTTCTATGGTTCTATTAACCCCAGGAACACCAATGCAACTGGAAATTAATATAACTGTCCTGCATTCTTGTGCCAGATTCCATTGAAAATATTCATATAACATAATAAATTTGCTGAATGGATTAATCCAAATTATGGTCATATTTTTGGAATATACTAAAATGTTAGGTTTGTACAGTTTGTTTAGAACTAAATTTTATTTTTTGATAAGATTACTTTATAAAAAAATGCCAGTACAGTTTAAGCTTATTTTTCACTTTCAACAAGTTTTAAAATGACAACATTCCTTCCCTGTTATTTAGGTCCTGAACTGATTAATTGGAGAGGCTGCCATGGGTCTCAGAGCAAAGAACTTGACAACCTAGCCTTAGCACTGAATAGTCAAAATGTGATGATTCACCCTTACATAACCACTGCCAGTGAATCAATTTGTGTAATTTAGGGCTTTTATTCATGACAGCTTAAGAAGAATTATTAATAGTATTAATTAGAACAAGGTCTGACAAAAAATGATTATGCCAAGCCATGAGACCAATAATTGTTATGATATTCTGTAATTTTCAGATTCTTTTTAATAATAATAATAATAATAATAATAATAATAATAATAATAATAATAATAATAATAATAATAATAATAATAATCATAAAATGATAATAAAGTATGTTCAGTAATAGAAAAACTTAGATACAATTTTAAAAATTGTTTTATTTTCAAGTAACAGTCTCATTCCGTTCATCAGTAACTGAACAAGTCAAGATTTATCTTAGTCGGTCATGAATAGATACAAAATTATCTCAGAAAATACTACTGCTTACTTGGCAAGAAATATTGAATATAATCAAGAACTTACAAGTATCAAATTTTGTTACAGTGGACATGGAAGATATTCCCTGTTCTCTATTAGTTTTGACTTATTTTTTGTGTAGGTCACCATGTGACAGTGTCTGTGTAAAAGTGAGATGTAGAATGGTAATTAAATGTGTGTATGATAGTGAACGCATAACACTGTCAGAAAGACTTCAGTAGATGTACAGGTCACTATGTGACAGTGTCTGTGTAAAAGTGAGATGCGGAATGGTAATTAAATGTGTGTATGATTGTAAATGCATAACACTGTCAGAAAGACTTCAGTAGATGTATTATCATGTTTAATTTTATTTTTTGGATGTCAAAATGTATTGGAAGGGTATTTCTGCTTGTTTACTTTTTAATTGCTTGATTCATTTAACACAAGTGTGAATGGGTGTCAATGTAGATATCATGAACCAAGAGACAAACAGGAATATCAGTATTGTAATTAGCTGCCATGATCCCCTATTATATCTCATCCAAGAACAGATAAAAGAGTTGGTATGGATCAATAAAATTACAAGTAATCTTGAAAAAAAGATTCAGTCCCTAATGTGATTTGTTTTCTTTTTTCTATAGATCCAGCATATCATGTGGTCACACAGGATAAAATACAGTTACGATAATTCCAGCATTATGGTTGGCCAGAACAGCTCAATTCAGACCAGAACTCGCTTAGAGAATCAAACAGGGAAGTTTGAACAAGAGTACCATCCAGTTTCAAATTAGTGCAAAGACCAACAAAATGACAATTGTTTTTTCAGACCCCCAAATGAACTATTGATAGCAGCAAAGACTGCATTGAATTCAGACTATATTGCAATGTCCAATAGATTTAAAGACAGAAAATTTGTGCATTTTGTGCATTTTTTAAAAATGTCTGTCAGGTTATGAATCTGTGAGTGTGTACATGTGTGTTTGCATGGAGATGATATTTGACAGTGCTAAGTGTACCAACTATATTTTGTTTGTAAGTTTATTAAATGCTTTAACGAAAACATGTTATTTTATTTTCTTGAAATTTGAATTCTCAGTCATTTTTTTACAGGTTTAAATGAGAGAGCTTATTCTGAATTTGACGATCTTTGTGGTTGTGGTGAGTGCACTGCCCCCCCCCAACACATTTTTGAGTCTCAATAGTCATCGGCAAATATGGCAGGTATACTGTTGTTCTATTGACAATTCTTACCATCCTGAAGTCCATATTGTGATCCAATTTCAGTCAAATAAGGAATAATGGTATATATCATCAAAATCTCTGACAAATTCAATAATCAGTAAGATGTATACATATTAATGAATTGATTTTGCACCCGATTGGCTAAACTTACTACCACTCTAAAGGCCAGATTTCTGATCTGAATTTGAATAAACTTGGAATATATGCATGTATAATCCAGATCTCAGATGGATTTGATAGTGAACAAGATCAATGCATATTAATAAGATGATCTTGCACCTGTTTGGCTAAACTTGTCACCACTCTGGATACCGTATTGCTGATCCGAATTTGATCAAACTAGGAATACCTACTTATATCATTAAGCTCTTGTACAGGTTTGATAATGAGTGAGATGAACACATATTGATGAGTATGGTCTACTCTGACAAAATTGATGTTTGCCTATTTTAATAACTGCTAAAGTTAGTGTACTTTGGACTCGACTTCATTTCATGAGCATGTGGGAGCAGCCATTTTGATCAACTGTCTTCTTTAGGCAGCCTTTTGTTTCCCCAATGCTTAATCATAGGCAATGAAAGTACGAGAGAAGAATGTTAACATTCTCTCCACTGGACTTGTTGCAAATGCATGCAACTTTACATTACACCAGTTCTGTTTTCAGGAATACTTAATAACCAAAGAAAAACCATAAAGATAAATGGTTGTTATTATTGTACACCTTAAATTGGTGGTATAGGAGAAACATTTAAATTGTAAGCATCTAAACAGACTCTTTGGATAATTTTTATGTATTTCATCCACAGGACAGTATTTGTTGGTTCCAAAGTCACACACCTAAACCCAGCCCATGAGGAAAATTGTACTATTTTTAAAATGCATATTTAGCAACCAATATTATGCTAAAGACAGGAATACAAGGCTTACCACAAGTATTCCTGAGATGTAATTTATAAAGTTTGCAGGTTGAATATGGATTGAACAGCTCAGGTTCATAGAGGTCAAAGAGTACAAAGTTTGCTAATTCTTCCAACACTTAGATATCTTTTTTAACTGCTATTAATCTTCCTGTCTGTTTAAAATCATATTTTGCTCATATGTGTATCCACCAAAAAAATATCTTTCAGGCATGGCATGCACACATACATAAAGTCCTCAAATGGCAATGTTTGGTATACTTTACCAACAAATGGGTTTTAATTACTATTTGCCAACTCAATATGTAAGTCATCGCACATAAGATATCCATAATGATCCTAAGCAGTTATTTGGCAATCATACTTTAAAAAATCATTTAAACATGATACAATCTCAAAGTAGAAGATAAAAGAGGTGTGAAAGCTTTATTTTATGGACTTGCCAATCACTTATACTAAAACAAATATATAAGTGTAAATATTGACATTACATCCGATCCAATTGCTTTGCGCTTGTTAGCTAAATTGTATGGCAGTGGCAGTATCTATCAAACCATTAAAACAAAGTACTGTATTTTCCCTGTGTTTTTAGAGGCTATTTATTTTCAGATACAAAAAATATTTTACGAAATTAATTGTTAATGCAGCATAATTTTAAGAGGATATATTTACAAAACAATTTTTCTTGAACTTATGTTGTCAGACACAATCTAAAGAGA
This sequence comes from Potamilus streckersoni, assembly GCA_016746295.1. Lineage (NCBI taxonomy): Eukaryota > Metazoa > Mollusca > Bivalvia > Unionida > Unionidae > Potamilus > Potamilus streckersoni. Next base: position 4,389,361 of record JAEAOA010002346.1, read on the forward strand.
ACTGTTGTTTTAGTTTCAAGTAGCACTCTATGCATTTATCATAATTGAAAAAGTTAAAATATATCTTAATCAGACATGAATGGGAAATGTGAGCCTGTTTTAAAAATGCATATTGTATTTTGCAGAATAGAAACCAATATTATGCTAAAGACAGGAACACAAGGCTTACCACAATTATTCATGAGATTTCATTAATAAAGTTTACAGTTTCAAAAGGGATGGAACAGATCACATTCATAGAGGTCAAAGAGTACAAAGTTTGCTAATACTTCTAACAGTAGTATAATGAAGCAAGTCGATCTACCTTTTCACTTTTCCTTAATTTTGTTATAAATGAATAAAAAAAAACATTTGCTGCATTCTTCTTTCACCTAGCTCAAGTTTATGTTGTCTGTGTTCTAAACTATTGAATTTCCCCACAGATAAAAACATTTCAGATACAATACTGCCACAAAACATTGCATCAGCAAGAGCAAGATAGGCTCATTGGCTTTTTTGTTATTCATAACATCAATATTAATGTACCAGTTAATTGAGAAAAGCATACACAATAAGAAAAAGAGTAAGCAATTCCACAAATGTTTGTCTATTTTTTTAAATTCTGCTTTACAGTTTCATAGCTTGCACATGATTTGATTTTTAAAGAAAAAGAATATTCCATTTTTTCCTCACTGGTTATATTGGCTATTTAGAAAGGATATGTTAAACATTAGGTATCATTAAATGTTTTATTTCCATTATTTTGGTATATGATTGTTTGGTGTAAATAGGATTATAAAATATACAGTTTGGCCTTATTTCAGATATGCACCTCTCAAAAGACTTATATCTGCTTGATCATTGTCACTTCCTCGACTTTACATGTAAATTGAAGAACAATTAACATTACGTTTGTGCAGTTTTTCTTAGCTCCACTGATCATAGACCATATGAGCTTATGGGATTATCTGTTGTGTCATCCAGTCATCAGCTGTATGTTGGCATGTTTGTTATCACTACTTCTTATAAATTACTTGGAAGATAGCCTTGAAACTTTACACACACATTTATCCTATGGTCTAATTGGTCCTAAATGAAAATGGTTCTGCTCCGACATCTAATATGACTGCCACAGTGACCATCTTGAAAGTCTCATCATTACTCCTCCGAAATGGATAGTCATATGAATGTTGAGTTTTCTCGAAAAGATTTATGTTGCCTAGTTAGTCCTGAATGAAAATCGTACCTAACTGACATCTAATATGGCTGCCAAAGTGGATATCTTGAAAACCTTATCATTACTGCTCCTATATGGATGGTTATATCAACATGGTGTTTTCACTTAAAGATTTCTTATGCTATGTGGTCCAAAATGAAAATGGTGCTGATCTAATGTCAAATATGATTACCACATCATTCAGCTTGAAAATCTCGTCATTGCTACTCCTCCTGAATGGATGGTCATGGCATTTTCACTAAAAGACTTTTTATGATGTCTAGTTGGTCCCAAGTGATATGGTGCCAATCTGACATACAATATGGCCATCTGAATAGATGGTCATATCAACATGGGGTTTTTATTAAAAGATTTCTTACAAAGTCTAATAGATCCTAAATAGAAATGGTGCATATCTGACATCCAATATGGCCACCATGGCAGTAATCTTAAAAATCTTGTTATCATAAGTCTACTTGACATGGGTTTTCATCAAATACTTCTTATGATGTCCAGTTGGTCTTAAATGAATATGGTGCCAATCTGATGTCCAATATGGCCACCACAGCAGCCATGTTGAAAATCTTGTTATTGGTACTCCTGCTGAATGGAAAGTCATATCTTGACAAAATTGTTTTCTCTACTGCTTTCAAATTGGATGGTTAATTCAACATGGGGTTTTCACCAATGGACTTATGATACCTTATTGGTCCTAAATCAACATGGTGCCAGTCATATATCCAATATGTCTGCCACTACGACTGTCTTAAAAATAAAAAAAAAAGTGTTTTACTGAAAATCCCATGTTGAATGGATGGTCATTATGACTGGTTTTCAACCAATTCCTAAATAAAACTGGTGTCAATATTATATTAAATAAGGCTGCCACGATGACTAACTTTAAATAGTATCACTACTTCCCCATAATGAATGATCATTATGACATGTGGTTTTCAACAAACACTTTTAATGATGTCTATTTTATCCTAAATTAAATTTTGGTGACAAGCTGCTATCCAATAGGAGTACCACAGCCGCCGCGAATTTGAAAATATTGCTACTGCTGGAGAAACCCAGAGATGGTTTTAATACTCGACAGTCAAAAGGAAGAAATTGTCTTATCTTTAAGTCCTGGACATTCATTTTGCCCAGTAGAGCGTTGGCCCTATTGAGGGTTTTAATTAAATGGTCTGTCCCTAAGTTTTAAAAAATATTTGTCATAGGGTTCTTTAGTCAGGAATATTAATTTAAGAAGGCTTGAAGAAAGACTTCATATGAGTTTGTAACCTATATAAAGGATTTTATAAGAAATGAGTTTATATGTGTTTGTTGTTATTGTTGTTTTGTAGCTTAACGCCATTTTTCAGCACACGATGGGCTATATAAATGGCGGCCAGTATTAATGAAGGAGGAAGAGACCGGTTAATCCAAGGTAAAAACCACCAACCAACGAAAAGCTACTGGCAAGCTTTCTCACATACCAACATTCGCCGAATCTCAGACTGAACCCACGCAGACAGACTTGAGATGGCAGTGATCCGTAACAAAGAGCGCTTTAGACCACTCAGCCACGGGGCCCCACTATATGTGTTTGTAACATATATAAAAGGAGTTAAAAGAGATGGATTTTATGTGTATGTAACCTATATAAAACGGTTTAAATCATTAATAAAGAAAAAGCTTCTGTCTATTGAAGTACTGACGAATGATCCCAATGACAAATATCTTTAATGCTAAGTGTCCGAAAAAGTTGGGGAGAGGGTAGGTGGCGAGGGGGATTTTCCCGATCTTTCTTTGGAACCTGGACATAACCACAAGATTGATTTTAAAAAAAAGTCTAATGGACATATTTTTTTTATCGGCATAAACCAGGAAATTAAGATTTGTTATTTTCCAAGCTAGTTGAAAGCAGGAAACGCCCCCTGCCATGATATTTAAATGGTTGGTCGCAATTAAATCTTCCCACCAGTAATCCTTCTGACTGTTGGCTATAAAATTGTTCAAAAAAACGCACCGTCAGACTATGTTCAGTAGATACACAACACAAAAATATTTTGTAATTAGGTTTCGTAATCTGACAAATCGTTTACATGCGTCTGTATATGTCAAGAGTTTTTGTTTTAGCTTATGAAAGCGACAAACAGACAGAGACAGAGAGAGTTTAACAATCGGGCAATCTAAACATGAATTACCTTTATTTAGAACAAGTACAATTATTCCAAAAGTTTTCATTTGGCTCAAGACAATAAAAGATTTAAAATTTATTTTTAAATTTTGTAGAATGTATACAAAACTATAAGTAAATACAAGCAAACATTGCCAAAAAGTGTAACAGTTATATCTTTCTGTCTTTTTCTTTGTTTTGACATATATCAGCGATTCCATAATATTCATTCTTGTTTAATCTGATATATCAGCAAGATTAGTTGTCCTGAACAACCTGGTGCAACAATTCCCTATATAGGAATTCTTTGTTAACCAATTTAAATTTATCAAACAGCATAGACCTTCCCTACCTATTCAAGGATATTCATATTTCCACTGCCATTTATTATCATTGCAGTCACCACTATTTAAGATGTGGAAAATGATGATCACTACCTTGACAATCGCTGCTGCTGCATTTAATTTTAATCACTTTAAATCACGAGGTACACATTACATTAATCTTGAAAACAAAGAACGACGAGCTGTGTGTGGTAAATCAACTATCAAATATTTAATCCACCCCAACCACCGCCCAAGAAAGAAAGATGTGTCGAATTTCATATCACGAGGTGACCAATATACGTGAGACAATTTGTTGACCATTTTCATGATCTAGCTTTCCACTGAGTGGGATTTGTTCCCAAACCCTGTTCTTTGAACTAAAGTTACGTCATAATTCAAGACTCTTTCTACAGTATACACAGTACAAGCTTAGTCGCATTTGTATTTGGTGTAAATAGAGGACATTCATGAGATTACACACCAACGTAGTGAGGACACGCCTCCAACCGAGGACACTAGTTGATTGTTTCTTGATTTTGGATTGTATCTTTCCTCCAAAACTGGCGATACACATGCCCGAAGCCATGTCATCAATTGCCCGGTGTCAGGCAAAATAAAGATTTCCTATATTTACGATCTTCCTTTAGATCCCAACATCAAATACTAATAATATAGCTAAACCAGTAGAGGTAAAAGCTAATGCATACAAAGGTCCCTACGTTGTTAATAATATTTCAAAAATGTGTGACAAGAGCTACGGGAAACGCAAGATACAATCATGATGTACATGCCCAATAAAAGCAAATAAATCCATGATGAGTCATAAGAAAGAAGTACATGAAACTGCTATGTAAAATACGTACAAATTTCTAGTAGAGTTGTACCAAAATTGCGTAATTATCCTACCCGAATGTAAGGTCAATACGCCCTGTTTATGACGAGGTTTCACACGTGTAAAGCATAATAAAAGAAGCCCTTAATATGCAGCATCCACATTATTCAATGAACTATATCCATCCATTTAGTATCATATTTAGTGTTCAAAACAGGATAGAACGGCTGTTTATAACTCATCACAGATTTTTCGATACGGAGATCGCATTAAGGCTAACCAAATTTGGAAGTTACGTGAATAAAACTTAAATAGAAAACAAATTGTTGTTGTATCTCTTGTTGTAGTTGTGATTGTAGTCGTGGTACTGGTCCCTCTGGTATCTTATGTTCTGGTGATGATGGTTCAGATTGTTCTATTGTTTTTGTTGTTTTGGGAGTAACTGTATAAGCAAAATATATTCATCTATTGCATGAATATACTAAATATATCTTGGATCGTCGTTTCGAGCTTGATTAACGTTCTAGTGTATGCGAAATATCCATTTATACCAATCTTCGCGACCTACAGCATCATCAGCATATTCAGGTTTTAAATATTGTTCTCGATTATTATAACTTCTCATAGCACTAGCAGCTAATTATTTTACATTTTTTATCTGTCTGATACCATTAATGGCATCTTCAGTAAATTTATCAGATATATTTACCCTACCTCGCGTTTGTCCTGGTATATGTTGAGTATCACCTTCTGCCTGGTCTGTGTCCTCAGGTATTTCCGGGATTGGCATCTCAGCAGCTATTTTTTCTGGAAGTTCTTCAAAAATCTTTTTTGTTTTCTTAGTTCTTTTTGCTATTTTTTTTCAGTTGTTTCAGCTGGGTTTTTTTCTAATACAGGTTGAATACCTTTAGTGTTCTCAGTGATAGGTTTAAATAACTGTTTTGTATCCTCCTCAAATTCAAATTGAGATTCTTGACGCGATTGTAGTTGTTGCGTAACAGAATCACGAACAGGTAGATATTTTTTAATTGCATCTAGTCGCTCTCGAGCTAATTTAGCTGAGTGTGGTTCTCCAATACTCATTATTGATGATATTTATACTGGTTGTTTAATTAATAGCAGCAGAGAGGCTGAACGACATATTTGTAGTGACCACATAGTGAATAAATCGAGCAAAATATCTGGTCAATTAAAGAAAGTTTTACTATTAAGGCAAAAACGTTTTTTCTCAGCCTTCGTAGGAACCCTTAATTTTCAAAAATAAGGTCTCAAGCAAATTTGTCTGTTCAGCCTCTCTGCTGCTGCAGTTGAAATAGAGGAGTTTTAAGAGCGCTCTTGAGTTCACCATGTCTTTCTAAGTGCAGTGGGCAATTCATTCCATGTTGCTGGGCACTGGTATGCAAAAGAACGTTGTCCATATGATTTCAACTTCATAATGGGAATAATGCGAATAAGAGTCAAAAAAGTAGTGTAAGTATCTTGCAGGTGTGTAGACATGGGTGATGTCAGATAGGTATGTTGGACTGGAGCACGTCTATGAAAGGTAGCACAGAGAACAAATTTTGTGTTTAATTCTGGATCGTATGGATAGCCAGTGTATGGTATAGAGCAGCAAAGAAGCAGCAGTGTTTTGATTTTTTTTAAGTTTCTGAAGTAGATATTGAGATGAACCATACAGAATTGAGTTACAATAATCCAGTCTTAAAAGTATCAAGGAACACAAAAGGGTTTCAGTGGCATCAGTTGAAAGATACTTGTGAATGCAGCTGATGCGTTTTATCTCAAGATATGCAGCCTTGCATATGTTCATGATATGTTGATGCAGAGAGAGAGAGAGAGAGAGAGAGAGAGAGAGAGAGAGAGAGAGAGAGAGAGAGAGAGAGTACTGTAAAGAGTAATATCGATGTTTTTGTACTGACTGCTTCAATGTAATGTTGGTGTTGCTGATATTTATTGTCTGAGGTGAAGGCTGTGAATGAGAAAGTATTTATGTTGTAATCAGGATAGCTTCATTTTTATCATCATTCATCTGCAGCTTGTTACATATCATCCATGATTTCACATCAGAAATGCACCTCTCTACACCTTGGATGGTAGCATTGACTTCAGTTGGATGGCTAGATTTGTATATTTGGGTGTCATCAGCATACAATTGGTAAGACACTGGATGATCATCCAGTGGGAGTGGCTCAGTGTATAGAATAAAGAGAACAGGCCCAAGAACAGACCCCTATGGAAAACCACAGCATAGATCAACTGGGCTGGAGTGTTTCTTATTTGCAGACACAATTTGTGTCCTATCGACTAAGTAGGACTTGAACCAGAACCATAGTAAGGCCGTATCATGAATACCAAATACATGCTGTAGATTGTGAAGTAATATGTCATGGTCTATAGCATCAAATGCTGTGGACAAGTCAAGATGAGTGAGGACTGTAATCTTTCCGCCATCCAAAGCAGAGAGAAGGTCATTGACTACTTTCAGAAGAGCAGTTTCAGTACTATGGCAAGGGCGATCTGCAGACTATACATTGCTAAAAAGACTTTGAATTCAGATGAGATACAAGTTGGGATAGAACAACTTTTTCTTAGATTTTTGACATGAATGGGAGATTAGAAACTGGGCAGTAGTTCTTTAGATCATTTCGGTTGAGTGTTGGTTTCATCAGTAGGGGCTTTACAATGGCAGTTTTGTAACATGATGGGAATTCCCCATATGAGAGAGACGCATTAATAGCATCAGTTAGTGAAGGCAATATTGAATCCAAGCACTCTAGCAACAGTGACATCAGAATCGGATCCAGTTCACATGACTTTGGTGCACTCTTCATCATAATATTACATTTTACAGAAATCCATAGAGACAAGTTCAAATGCTGCTAAAGGTTGCTGCTTAAATTCTGTTTCGCAACTGTATGGTGGTGATGAGTCAATGGAAATTGTGTTGTCAAGTTTATCTCTGATGGTGTGTACTTTGTCACGGAAGAAATTTGTAAACAGGTCTGGAAGGTTGACTAGAGAGAAGGTAGCTGGAAGATGTGTACATTCATTCCTTCACATTAGCTTGTTAGTAATCAGAAAGAGCTCTTTCAAGCTGGAACTTTCCATGATCTTAGTACTGTAGTGGGCCGATTTGGCAGCAGGGACTATGTTAATGACATTTTTCTTAGCATCATAAATCTGCTTGTGAGTCTGGTGGAAAGCGAAAGCTACTCAGCCCAGGTGATTTAGTCTAGTGCACAATGTTGTTTGGAGAGTCAAGGAGTGGTCATAGCTTTTTCAATAACAAAGAAAGCTGCAACAGTGGAGCAAGAAAGTTGAGAAAAGGTCTTTTTTTTTTTTTGTTTCCAATACAAGAAGATGAAGAAAAACATTCGAATAGAACAGCCAGTGCATAATGAACATAAAAACACAGACAACAAGCACATTGATCATGAAAATGGTACAAAAAGTTGAACAGCTGCCTCAAGCCGTTTAAGCGATAGTGGCCATTTTGAAAGCCAGCTTTAATTCTCATAATAATAAGGTCCATAAAAATTATACTCAGTACATGTACAGTCCTACCAACTTATATTGAGATCACTTATGTCTCGACAAACCACCTATTTCAACAAAAAAGCCTAGTCCCGGTCCCTTGGTCTACTGTTACTACCAAAATTGTCATTCTTATGTTGACATCAAGATAAAAAAAAATAAGCGTACATGTCTACAGAAGCCCTTGTTCCCACCTTGAACAAATCCTTTATTTTCTAATCATTTATGTTAACAAGCTGTCAGTTCTGACTCTTACTTTGTTCAAAAGTTTGTTGATCTTGCCACCCAGCTTTAATTACGCCTAGTAATTAGTAACCCGCTTAGTAATTTATGTCAAACAGCTCTTGCCGCCAAACTTCAATTTTCTTTCAATTACATTTATCATTCTTACATTCTATTTCCATACTTAAATGTCAATATATATTAGCATCTTCAAAGTCACATACAGACCCTGAAAATCCATTACATTTGCATTTGCAACAGCATCCATTGAATAGTTAGAGTCAAGAGTCTCTCTAGGTAAATTTTGATTTCTTATAGATGAAGCACTGGCATTCTCCTCTTTGCCAGCTTCCTAGTATGTATAATACATTGATTGACAGAGTCTTTGTTTGTGTCCAAATTTATGGCATCTGAAGCACTCATTCTGTTTGCCACGATGGCATACCTGTGTCATATGGCCAGATTCCCCACAATCGAAACAAAAATGTCTTCAGAATTATCAGCGAATAAAATAATCTGCTTCAGATTTCTATTAAACTGCCTGATGATTCTTGCACCTTATTGGGAGTCAGTGATAAATATTCACAATAAATTTTAAAATGGATCATAAATTCCATTTTGACATAAAATCAAATAAGATTAGGTTTTTCTTGTCATTTTTTCTTTCTTGCATACAAAACCTAATCTGTGATGGCATGATTTAAGTCTATTTCATTTCACCTAAAGTTTGGTGAGATTTCACAATTTTGACCAAAAGTTTGAAGGAGTTATAATAATAATAATAATAATAATAATAATAATAATAATAATAATAATAATAATAATAATAATAATAATAATAAAGACTATATTTAGAAAAGGTAACTCAGTTACAGAACTAATCTACCTTGAGGCCTTCTATATGTTGTGCAGAATATATACAGTATATACATGATGTAAAGAATCTGGCTTCACATTAAATAACTAAGTGATTTTAAAAGTCAAAGTATCAAACCAAGAACATATGCACAGGCATCTGTGAACACATAAATATATATAAAATATTATCCAACATTGAAAAATTCAACTGTGAAAATGATGCAGAATGACAGACAAGCATCCAGATCATCCTGGTTCAATTCCTTGTCATATTTAGCATGTGAACCAATGATGTAAAACTCTTTATGGCACAAAAACAAAATGCTAGTCCTGGCATTTGGTTTTCATACAGATTGACCAATTACATTACCATCGACTTTATATTCAAACTGTTCTCATTGCCACACATTTTTCAGATGGTTATTTAAACTATTATTCTGCTCAAAAATTTGAAATGCCATCTTTAGCAAGCATGCTCATTGCCATCAGTTTCCATTACATGACAATTCATCGGGCAAGTACAAACTTTTAACCAATTGCAAAGTTCTTTAATAATATACAGAAAAAAATACTTATTATAAAGCTTCTTGTGGGTAGAGCAGTATAAAAAAAAGAATGTTTTGGAGACTATTAAAACGGGGTCCATATAGAGGAAAATAAGATTCAGGTTAGGAGAAAAGCGAAATTCTGCTTTATAATGGAAAACAAGAAAGCGTATCTTATTTGAGGGCAGTTAAAACCAATTTAAGTTAAACAAAAATAATGTGCAACAACAACAAAATTTTGAAAAAGAAATATAACAAGAAAAATTGTGGAAAGAAGTTATTGTTCCCAAAATGAACAATAAAATTACAGCTATCACAAACAGGAAATATAAATGTTGCTGAAAAATAATTCAAGTTGTAAAAGAAACAAGAAATAAATCTTATTATATCTTATTGATATTTTTATTGAAGTGTCAGTGATATTACAATCACAAAATATCACTATATTTTCAGAACTTTTGGGAAACTCGGTGAAATTGCAATAAAAAATTCTCACTGATATTTTCAGAAATGTTGGCATAGTCTGTGAAATTTCAATTACAAAATTTTAATATCTTCAGAAAGTTTGGTAAAACCCTCTAAAATACCATAATTTTGTGAAAAAAGGACATTTGAGTGACTGTCAAAAAATTTTCATTGTGATTTGGCAGAAAAATTTCAGTCACATTTTCACTTTTTTAGTATGATTTTTTGTAGAGCATAGTTTAATAGAAAGAAACTTTTTTCAGGGTAAACATCAGATCAGATCCACCTTGCACCAAATTTTCAAAGTCCAAAGATTCATCTGTGCTTGTATTTCAAAGTTCAAAATTACACCAAATATGTCTGCTAAAATTAGTCCGAAATCTGTCTTAAAGTTGGAAAATGAATGCTCAATAATAGTTCAGCAACTGTGATGAATAGAACCCCTCAGAGCTAGTTCAATATAAGCATAAATTTAATAAAGCTTGTACAAAATTATTGTAACACTGTGGTGTCTGTTTAATAAAATTATTATTTTGTCTACTTTTTCTACTATCCTCAGCCTCTTAAAGAAAATGACAATTTATGTCAATTCTTTACTTATTTATGGTTTTAATATCTGTCATCTTTCTTCAAAACAATGTGTTTTTGCTGCTTGTACTTTCCAAAAAGGTGATTTTTTATTGGAATACTTTGGAGAGCGCATTACTAAAAGCCAGGGAAAGAAAAGAGAGAAAACAAAAAGAACGCAAAAGGATTTTACCTTTTCAATCATGATGGAAAAGAAATATGGTAAGTTACACATCAGAATAAACAACTACAGTGAATAACGTGTTATGTGATAATAATTATGGGATTCATAATGGATGGATATTTGGGTTTATTGTATTGACTTTAACATCACTTGTAACATATTATTGGATATAAGATGCCACAGAAGTGGGAGTAAAAATATATTTACCAAGAACACACCCATGTCACACACCTAGGCAGGCCTGGGCAAGTAGGAAACGCACAATAGATGGGTGGAACAGAACTTTCAGATATGGTGATTTTCCTTATATAAAATAAATGCATGTGCCAGTATTCTGAGCTGAAATAATATACAAAACATTTTGTTAATAATTAAAATTGGCGATTGTGCTCCTTTGTATAATTCATGCACATAAAAATGGAATTATCAATAAGATGCACACTTTTGATTTTATTGTAAGTCTTACTGAAAAGATTATTAAATTAGGAACAAAAGCAAAAGATACAAAAATATGATTGGTGTGATTTATTTTTTTCTAAGCACCTCAGTTATTTGCAAGACAAAACTATGCCTCGTATATTTAGAGTAAGCAAAGTAATTTACAGGTGTGTGTGGGTGTGTGTGTGTGTGTGATTTGGATTGTTGATGTAGCTTTAATAGTTTTTCGGTCATATCATTACAATGTCTGCAGTGTGGTAATTTATAGTGATATCTAGCTAGCACTGGGGCATCATGCCACAGATAAGTAACATTATGTCCCACCAAGTCACATTATCCTGACACCTGAGGCTGACCAGTCCTAACACTAACCTCTTAATGCTGATTGCCAAGCGATGAAGCAGTTAGTACCATTTTTATAAGTCTTTGGTATGACTCAACCTTAGATCGAACACCCATGACCTCCTGCATCCGAAGCGGATGCTTTAATCACTAGGCCAGTTGCTTTTTACAGGAGAATAATAGTTTTATTTATTAGTAGTTTCACTTCAAGCAAAGAAAGCGCAATCTATTTTGACTACATGGGCTATTTCTAAAGTTGAATTGACTGAAGATTGACCTAGGAGTTGTGAACACATTAATAGTTCGAGGGTTTGATGCATTTATAACTTCAAAATATGTATTCATTTAATAACTAGTCATTGTGGTCTGAATGGTAAGTGTTGACATCTTTTAAGTATGATCTGTGCGCTTATACAGATATGATGCAGATTCAGGTTTTAGCTTAGTTGGTCAAGAAAATGGACTTTCATTGAACAGGTGCCTTGAATATTTTTCCCCACCTATGTTCATCATGTAAACTGTCAGCATGATCAAACTTTTGCATAGTCTAGTGTCCTCCATGAAAAGCAAACATTCTGAGAATGAAGGGGACAATTACATTCTAAAAATCTCCATACAATTGGCACAGAAGTATTAACAGAAAGTGAAATTCATATTCTTGGCAATTGTTATAGCTACATTTTATTAGAGAGTATATGTCGATTTTGAGTATTGCTCTTGGCAGGAAAGATGATTGCCATACTGTGTGAATTCAGAGAGTTCATAAAGATTACACAAGTTTCAAGATCGAGCAAGAAATTGTTGACCTACATAGGATTGAAACTAACTAGAGTGTTTTGTTTGTTCAAAATGTTGTCTTTGCTGCATCAGATCTCATTTCTGTATTTCTTAGATAAATGTTATTTCTCTTTACTTCCTTAATTAATGTCAGCAGCTTTTGGTTTTGTAATTTCATGGTGTTTGTTTGTTTTGTAATCTTCTTACTGTACATGTTTTGATGTGCTATTTACTACCGTAAAGCACTTGGAGCTTCTAGAGATTAGTACTGTCCACATTATTCAACATTATTATTATTATTATTATTATTATTATTATTATTATTATTATTATTATTATTATTATTATTTTCATACTATCTAAGTTGACAATAGCTGTACTTGATATGTCAAAACACTTTTCAGAACGTTGATGCATCTTGCGGAAAAATGCTAGTACTAAAAGCTGCCTTGCTAGACACTCAGCATTATGAGGTGTATTAGGATTGGTCCACCTAGTGTCAGGATAATGTGACTGGGTGTGTCTCGATCATGATGCCCCAGTGCTAGACATCGTTATAAACTGCAAACCTGCTGACCTCATAACCATATGACTGAAATTTTTTAAAGCTTCAATAAAAATCCAAATCACAGAAACACACACACACACACACACATAAAAATGCCGACTGTCATAATAAGGTGTTGTTATGGCTGTCTGTCCTGTTGTGATATCATCATGTTAGATAATAGATGGTCATTTCTTTCCTTCAGAAGAGGTATCTTTTCTGCAAGACAAATGTGTTTTGTCCGTGTGTACTTAAGGGAGTTGAAATTGGGTTCATTTTAATATAAATTATAGGAACTACAAATTGCAAACAAGTATAAATTTTCTGTCCTCAACAGCATTGATTCGACAAGAACCCTTAACAAAATATGTAGATTAGTGAATGATACTCCTGAGATAGAGGCTAATGCTAAGATGAGGAAATTTGTGATCAAGAACTCGTCGCTGCCTTACAATGCCTTCTTCGCAACAAAGGACATACAAATTTGAGAGCCGATTCTGTATGACTGGGGATCATATAGACAACTTATATTGGAGAAAAAAGGTAATTGCAATGACGATTTTGGATTGCATTTATTCAATTCAGTTGATTGGGTTTTTTTTAACAGAATCAATTTGTAGATATTTGGTGCTAAAAGTCAAGTCAAATTTATTCTAGTCGATGCCTGTGTTAGAGCAAAAATGTTTTTCAAATAATTTCACAGATGGATTAGAAAAAGACAAAAGCCAGAATCCTGCAAAGATGAATATGTGAATGACATAATACAGTGTTTCATTCTAGGGCAGCATCATGTCCATTGCAGTCTGTTTAGAAAGAATTTTAACATTTGGTGCTAAAAGTCATCAAATGGATTCTGGTTGTTGTGTGTGTTAAAGCAAAAATGTTTTTCTAATAATTTCAATGATCGATCAAATAAAAAAAATGATTCCTCTAAAGATTCAAAGACGAATACATGAACCGACATAATCCAGTGTTTCATTCCAGGGCAGCATCATGCCTACTGCAGGCTTGTGAAAAGGATTTTAATATTGGTCATGGTGATAAATTTGATGTCAAAAAGCAATTGAAAACAACGAAATGCCCCCAATTTGTCTTACTAACTTCAATAATAAGGTAGCTTTTAACAGAAAACTCAGTTACAGACACAAATGTTACTTGCAAAGGTGGCATTTACCTAGTTGATACTTGATACTGCTTTTATTTTTTTTAAATTTTTTTTGAGAAAAATAAGAAATAGTTTGCTTAAGTATTAGACAAAGTCGCCTGAGCTGTAGTCCAGTCTGCCTAAAGACCATCTGAAATTGGATTTTTTGAGGTAGATGAAAGAGAACAAAAGTCTCTTAAAAAGTATTTTGAATCAGTAATAAATAATGAAAAGGAATTTTCAGATACCTGTTAATAAAAGCAAAAAGAGACACATTTGAGCCTGTCTCATAGTTGGAGGTACGATTGGGCTCTTCAAATGAACTCAAAAAGAATTCCAAAAATTAGTCAAGTTGAGAGATAGCAGCAAAAAAAACCCACTCAGCAGCATATGGCTTGGAACTGAAGTTTGTGCAACTGTACTTGAGCGGTAAATAAGGTCTGCATGCACCTGACAAACTTTCCTGTTGAACATACTGTTTACCCTTGCTGCATTAGTTTTGAATACTGAACATTTTAAATATATGTTTTCCAACTTTACAATGGCAGTTTGTGATATGTTGTTAAACATTACTAAACACTGGTCAAGCTTACAGTTACAGGAGAAAAAAGTCAGCTGCCTTACTGAGATGGTCTTGTTAGTGTTGGCAGATCTTGCCCAGCATTAATTTAATAAGGCATCAGAGTAAGTAAGGATTAGTAAAGATTTTGCCAAAATACAACAAAACAAACTGAATATCCCTGGGGCATTATGTACCATGGAGGATTAGTAAAGATTTTGCCGAAATACAACAAAACAAACTGAATATCCCTGGGGTATGACATTTGGTCATCATTTCAAATCAAGAAGTTGTTCTTTTTGATATATTTGATCTTTCCATATAACTTTGCTCTGGGCCTGAGGCCATCATGTATATTCAGTTGTGCTGAAAATGGCTTTAAACTCCAAAAAGCAAATCATCTCATAAGGCTTTGATCACAGAATCAAATTGTAGACAGTAAACATTCTCCATGTCCCTTTTGTTTATTAGGTTGAAATCTCACAATTATTATAGTAGTTAGTTCAAAAAGCATGTAAACTGCTGTCAATCCAAATACCCTTTACAAATTTCTGTATTTCCTGAGAAGATTTGACAAAAGATATTGCGTTGGGGGGGTTCGTTAGCTGTTTATGATGGTTAAATTATTGCTAAATTATTTCCTCACCAACTACATTTTTTATTTTTATTTTTAAAAATCTGCATGTTTGCATTCTCGTTCTGTAACAAGTTTTCGCAGGACCTTATTTTAATTTGAAAAGCAAACAGAATTGTAATTTATGAGACTACAAAAAATATATAAAATCTTCAAAAGCTGGCATCAATTTGCGAGAGCGTTCTACACAAAAATTTCCAGGTAGGTTTATAAGTCGAATTGTCGTGACCAACATAACCCAATATCGTACATTCTTTGCTTAGTTACCGCTTTGGTGGTCTTATGTTGTTAGAGCGTCCGCCTTAGATGCGCGAAGTCGCAGGTTCGAACCACGGTCGAGTCATACTAAAGAATTACAAAACTATTACTAGTAGCTGCCTCGCTTTGCTCTCAGCATTTAGGACTGGCCGGCCTGGTGTCGTGATAATGTGACTAGGTGGGAGATAATGCTACGTGTCATTTGCATGATGCTCCAGTGCTTAGAGATCACTTATAAACTCACACTGCAGACATGGTAGCGATATCATTTATTTTTTTAAAGCTACGTTAAAAACCAAAAATCACAGCAAAATCACACCAAAATTATATCTTAAATATAATCGTGTTCATATTTCAACCACATTTTAAAATCATATACGATGATGATAAATCCAGATGTTGTTGTTAATTGTCCAAATTTGTTGTATTACGTCTGCTCGTTAGGTATTTGCTATATCGAACTTGAAAACAGAAGCACTACCATTAGACTTATAAAGTAACTTAAACAGTCTTTTAAAAAAATCGCACGTAGTTAAATATGAATCGACATCAAAATGAACGAGAAATGATCTTGCGAAAATTTATTAAAATGAACTATCACAAGCTGTTTGTTTGAAATTTTTAAATAAAAACATTTCGAAACCGAACACTGGTACTTCAGGGCTCTGTCTATGGTATAAATATTCATTTATATTTTGTAACAACTTGTACGATGGTTCGATGGCAGAACCAATGCCTCTTGGTGGATTTCATTGGATCACGGCTGATCGATTTCTATCTGAAAGAGAAAAAAAAAGATACCCGACGATGTTTCCTATTTCGTTGAAGTTGATCTTGATTATCCAAATTCGCTACACAAATTACATAACGATTACCCTTTCTGTGCGGAATCGATGGTCATAGATTATAGCTTGTTATCAAAAGAACAACAAGCGTTAGCATCACCAAGGCAACATTCCATGGTCAAGAAACTAGTACCAAATTTACTCGATAAGAAAAATTATGTTTTGCATTACAAAGTTTTAAAACAAGCAGTCGATGCTGGTCTTGTGTTGAGAAAAGTTCATCGTGTACTAAAATTTAATCAGTCGCCGTGGATGAGAGGTTACATTAACACTTCAAGAAGGGCTACAGCAAAAACAGATTTTGAGAAAAACTTCTTTAAACTGATGAACAATGCTGTTTTTGGTAAGACGATGGAGAATATTAGGAAACGCGTAAAATTCGAATTAGTTAATGATATCCATCGCAGAAAAAAACTTGTCAGACGATGATTTTGTAAGCATTAAAATATTTAATGAAAATCTTGTTGCAATACAAAGAATAAAAACAAATCTAAAACTAAACAAGCCGATTTATGTTGGAGCTGCAGTGTTAGATTTATCAAAGTGGTTGATGTATGATTTTCATTATAATTTTTACTAAAATTCAATGGCCGGCCAGTAGATTATTTTTTACTGATACTGATTAACTCGTATATGAAATCGAATGCGAGGACATCTATCAGGACATGTACAATAATCGACATCTGTTTGATCTTTCTGATAACCTACGTGACAGTAAATTTCATGACGACACAAATAAAAAGGTGATTGGTAAGTTCAAAGATGAAATGAACTCGAGCGCTATTAAATACTTTATCGGATTACGCAGCAAAATGTATGCCGTATTGTTAGACAATAATATAATAACGAAAAAAGCAAAAGGTCTGCCTCGTGATTTTGTTAAAAAGTTTATGAAATTTGATGACTACAAGTACGCGCTTGATGGCGGTGTTAGTTTTATGAGAGCTATGGCAATTCGAGCGAAACATCATAAGCTTGAAACAAATGTCATTATCAAACGTGGATTGAGTAATTTTGATGACAAACGTTATTGTGAAAATGGGGTAGATACACTTGCCCTTGGGTATTGTCATTGTGACTAAAATTTTATCTAAACTTATAAAATAATGTTTGAAAATTTGATAATGACAAATAGCTACAGTAGTAAAATCAAATATCTAATGATGGACAGTAAACAATTGAAAGTTGAATTTAATAATGAATCATCAGGTATATGTTTTAGTGGAACACGTGACAAGCTAAAACTTTCGCTTATCAGATCTGATAATAGCGTGTATTTCAATTATCTCGAACAATTGTATCAAAAGTTGTTAGCGGAATTTAAAAACTTTCACAGCCCCATTAGCCAACAAAAATATACTAAACTCACAATTGATCTCGATCGGTCAAAGGTATATTTTATCGACAAAAAATATCCTCTGAACAAACCAGAAATAAAAGATTTGTTTGAGTCCCGTCGCTGTATGAGCGGTAAAGTAAAATTTAGTCTCTACAGTCGTGATAATGAAGTATTTTTAATATCAACAGTTGAAACATTAATCATTAGTCACGAGGTATAAAATAATATCACTTACCTTTCTCGCGTTTGTTCTAATGCGTAGTTTAATTTCCGCCCTATACAGCATATGTTATCTGATGAAAACCTAGCGGTAGACTGATAATAATAAAACCCGTCTTGCTGTCTTTAGAGTAGTTCGTGAACATTCCACGCATGCGCCTGTTCTAACAAATTCAATAACCTCTGCTTACCTGGATAAATCATCAATTTACATGGCATCCCCTGCACCTGTTGTTTTGTAACAATACAAAATACCTGTCTGCACCTGTTGTTTTGTAAAATACATGATACCACCTTTTGTGATATAATGACAGAGCTTCTGGATAGTATAAGGAAGTTTACTAGAATACCAATCATGTACATAATTCTCTACCTGGATTCATTAACACTGTAATAACAGAGAAGGGGGTGAGTTAGAAACCTTACTAATACTTTTGAAAAAAAGGGGGAGGGGATAATTTAGGACTATAGTTTATACTTGTTTGGCGGGGTAAAAGAGGGGTTTGAGCTGAAAACCTTGTTTTCCTCTACTACTGTATATAGTTGTAATACGAAAATCAGTAATATTACTTTTAATTGATATCCATAAAAAATTACTTTTACGATAATTTAATGAAAAATTAATACTTTTAATACAATTGAGAGAAATTTTCCATCTTATCAATTGTACTAAACAATTCTGTCATAAGAGTATATGTATGTCTGTCTATGTCTCTATTGAGTTTGTCTTTATTAAAAACTCTTGTCCCAAAACAGACCTTATGTTCCATTCCTCCTGGTATTAGGCAAACCCATAATGTTAAATATCCCCTTATTCATTCATTGGTACGCTTCATGACATTTATTTTAGAGTAATAATACAACAGCATATGATGGTTTTGTCCATAATATAGTGGCTGAAGTGGTCACGTGGATTTTGCCTTCTTTCCTTATATAATTTCTTATTAATGTTTGTTATCTTCTTTTATCATTTACCCCATTATTATTTATATTAAAAGTTAAAAAGTTAATGTCAGAAAAATGAACAGATTATCATAATTAGACAGAAAATATACATTAAAGTAGTATTCTCTCCACACACATAACAGCAGGTTTTGCTCTTAAAATGCATCCAGAATATGTCCGAACATTACACTTTGCTTCTTTCTGGTTTATATAATGTTCGAGTCAGTCAGTCAGCTTCTTCCGGTTTCTAATAGGTTCGCTCCGGTCAATAGGCTTCGTTCCGGATCATCTTGGTTTCCTCCCATTACATAACCAACCTTGGAGTACTCACGGTACTAATTTAGTTCCCATAGCAAACCTATGCAACACCATGATATTAAATTTAAAAAAATAACTTCAAATTTCTAAGTGTTCATGATCATTTATATAAATATCAGTATGTATCAAACCTGGATGATAGCTTCTGTGTAAAGAAAAGGATATGAGCCGCGGCATTTTCTGGACCTGCATGTGTTGGAAATGTATGCTTTTAGATCCGCACCAAAGAGTTAAGTGCTAAATTAGTGTTTCAAAGTCAAGACAGTTAAAGGTCAAAAATTACATTAATAAAACAATGTCTCTAATTTTTCAGTTACAACTAGGATAAACTCTCAAAGATTATCTTTCCTAAAATGTAACTTTCATTATCAACCACTTCTGGCCAGCAAAACCCATATATTATTTTATGTTCAGCCATTTCCATCCAGTTTCCGATTTTTTCCAAACAGTTATTACCATGTGTCCTAGAGTGGTAATCTATTTATAGTACGTCATATGCTCTATCATGTGACTTTAGACATCCACCTGTTCACGTTTCAACTCACTCTTGAAGATGGCGTTGGTTTTACTGCACCTCGGGATTTCACTGTCAGTTTCCCTGTTTTTATTGATGGTGTCCTCCGCACCTTTGTTTTTCAAGCAACATCCTGGATCCTTGATCTCTAACCTTGCGAGTTTGGATTTTAAAAAAGCTGCTGAAGAAAGGGAGTATGAGTGTGGAGCGATAACAAAGTTCAGTGCGATAGACTGTGACATTTGCAAGTTGTTTGTGAATATTCTTCAGCTCTTAATTAAACAAGGAAGTACACAAGAAGATGTAGTAAAAGTCTCCACGGCAATTTGCAAAAACTTCAAAATTGAAGATAAGAGAGTTTGTGAAAGCATAACAATAGAGTTCAAGGTTGCCTCTCTCTCTCTCTCTCTCTCTCTCTCTCTCTCTCTCTCTCTCTCTCTCTCTCTCTCTCTCTCTCTCTCTCTCTCTCTCTCTCTCTCTCTCTCTCTCTCTCTCACACACACACACAAGCGCGCTCCATAGGCAAAGATTAACACACAATGTTTTCATGATGGAACTAAACATTCTTTGTTCACGCGACTCTTTTCGACAATTCTGCAATCCATTACATGTATAACCCCTTAATTTGGTTCTACCCCACGCACGACATATAATAACGTTTTATCGTGTTTCCGAGCTTAATCCTGTTTGATATGCCTATACAATTGGGCGTATGTGCTACCTCAATGTCGGGCAAAAAAAATATATATATAAAAAACAGTGCGATCTACGACAGTCACGGAATAACATAAAGAGGAAAGTAACTCTGCCAAACAAATGTTTTATATCGATTATCTCTCGCCAGATCAACCAGTAAAACAGATGGCAACAAGAAGGTCGGGATTGCCACTTCACAAACGGATATTTACGATCTCATTGTTTACTCAATACTTGTTCAAACACACGCATATATGTATCTCACGACATTTACATATTATCACCAATAACCAGGTTGTTATTCCGAAAATGAGAATATCATCGGGGATATTGTGGTACTCTTTGTATGTCAGTTACCTCATTTTTTCCTGAACATGTGCGATGGGTTCCTTAAACAACGTAGATTTGTTCGCTGGTGATAACCATCTGTGAGACGGTTGTATTCCTTCTGTGCCCCCTTAGCGGTGTCAGTACTCGAATTACAATTACTTACTGTTTTTCTTGCTGAACTTATTGTGTACAGTCGTGTCTGAAAGACGCGTCTTCTAGTTTACTTATTTTGAATTATAACACATTAGTTCAGTTTGGTGGGTGGGTAGGGTGGGTGGAATATGCAACAGCAAGCAAAAGGATATGCAATGGCAAGTCACTGAGGCTGCTTCATTTTTCTCTTCTAAGTGACTATTTGTCTAGTAAGAAAGCAGGGGATAGGTTGTGGCATCTAGGTTTCTTTTAAAGTAATTTTTTTTTTAAAAACGACCCTTAAAAAGCTTGAAAAATAATATTCATGCTCTCGTCTGGGCAATAAAGAATTTATATATATATATATATATATATATATATATATATATATATATATATATATATATATATATATTGCTTGAAAAATATATCTTGGAATAACAGAAAAAAAACAAATATCTAGTTTTTAAAAATATCTGGACTTCGCCTCCAGAATATTAAACGTTCCCGTCGTTTCATGCCTAATAACTTATCATTCATTGATACTGGTAACTTTAGATGAACAGAATGGAAATTACATGATACTGATATGGAGTGATAAAGTTTACTTAAATGGGGAAATTCGATGGGTCAAACATTTTCAGATACAAATGAAAATAGGTTAGACTTACTTTATTTCCCAATGTTTTAAATTTCAAAGATTTTAACAAATGAAAAGATTTAGCTGGGTGGTTTAAGTATTGAAGAAACCAAACAAATTGGTCTCCTTGTAGAACAAAAAGATTACGAAGTTCTGGTATTCTGTGCTAAGTATGTGTGTGTGTGTGTGTGTGTGTGTGTGTGTGAGAGAGAGAGAGAGAGAGAGAGAGAGAGAGAGAGAGAGAGAGAGAGAGAGAGAGAGAGAGAGAGAGAGAGAGAGAGAGAGAGATTTTCTTGGCTCCGATCAGCCACGCGACTTAAGAAATAGTCAGCAAGCAATGAAATTCGAGTTTTAACTATTCTACATGCTCTAAATGACGCAAACATTGGCTCCACAGTCCTGGAATTAGTCAGTGCTGAGAATGCTGTGAGGTCACTTCCTTTGCGGATCCGCCGTGGCTCAATGATTAGCGAGCCCGACTTACTACTCTAAAGGTGCGAGTTCGAATCCTACCATTTGACCAGCCTGGGTCACCTACCGTGGTGTTTCCTTGGGCAAGGTACCTTACTTTAATGGCCTAGGCACTGAATAACCTATATATATATATATATATATATATATGTTGCTGTGCTCTAAAGCACCACTTAGAAACTTTGGTTTTCCGCTTTTCTAGAAAACAAAATGGGAGAAGCGGCGAGAAAACAAAATGGGAGAAGCGGCGTAGAAACTCCTGTTTCACCATTGTGTGTTACGACAATGCGAAAACTCTCTTTAGTCAAAGTCGGGAAGGGTTCGTTTCTGAATGCTTACATTTCTTATTGTTTTCCGCTTTGTTACAGTACAGTTTTTACAGGTGATAGAATGTCTATACAATACCAGCATACTGACGTCAGGATTAACTGCACGAGAAACTTCGAAATAAAATAAAAATAACATTTCTCGAGTCAATGCGATTTCCTTTTTCGTGAACATCAGCAACAGAGGAGGTGAACATACCAAATTTTAGAAAGGTTTATTTTTTAACATAAAGCTTCCTACGAAAATGAAAATACAAGAGTCAACAACTCTAATGTACGGAGGATAAACTGACCAGATTTTAGGAGGCATTATTTGTGAAAATAAAGCTACATACGAAAATGAACAGAAAAACGCCAATCGAGACCTCTACAAGGTTAGCGCATTTTTTTTTTCTTGACGCTTATAGTTTCAAACTTTTTACCGTGTAAAACACCTGTTGGTCGTATCCCTTGTAGCGATGCGATCAGTAATTAAATCAATAATATTATCAAGTAGTTCATCTTACGCTAACCATGGAATCTCGCATAATTAAACTAGCTCAATAGTGACTAAAATCAACTAAAATAATATATTCCAGTCCGTGATTCTGTCAAGCAAAACTTACAAGAGCGTCAGGAGTCTCAGGAAGAATTTACAGAAGATGCAGAACACTTATTTACATATGTTACAAAGGTGACCGCAGGTCTTCTTCCCACGTTGGAGAAAACCACTTAAGCAACTGGAAAAATAGCATAAAGAACTAGACACACAAAAACAATATTTTAAGAAAACTTCCAGGTGAAAAAGCTGCTGCTCAACCAATACAAGAAACACTTGAAGGTATTGACCAAGCTTGCTGAAATAAGCGATATAAAGGATCTTGTACCAGAACCAGAATCAGAACAGTCTATAAAGTCCAAACTGAAGCGATAAATTTATCGAAACGCGTGTTACCTTCATAACAAAAAAAATGACAGCAAGGACAAATTATGTTTGCCGTACGTTGTTTTGATGATAGAGAAAAAGTTTTGAAATCCGAGTACGCTTATTATTCGTTAGGTCGTGATACCTGGTATAAACGGATATTTTGATACACAAAGAAGCTGATCAGGTCCGAAATGGTGCTACAAGATATATTGCATTTATCAATCGAATAAATGAATATTGAGCACTGTTACGAAAACGACAATTACAACAAGAAGGCAATGTCATGTCACTGACAGTGTAAAAACACATCGTGGTCTTAAAAAAAACCCATCCCGTTGCCCGATAAACTTTGTTCTAATAGCGTCCTTGCCGAGGTTGATATAATAGAAATTCTTATTGGCGGAAAACGAGCCGGTAATAATTCCCCATATATCATTAATCAATCAATTTCTATTTGTCAGAGAAGTTTTAAAAGGCGGTATTATGGACATTAATGTTTATTAGTCCCTCATTGATGAAATCGTTGATAATTATCGCAGTGGTTGATGTCATTAGATCAGTGACAAGAAAATAATATTATCATACATAATTCTCAGAGTAGACCCGTACTGGTCAGGGTGATAAATTAATGATTACCAACATATAAAGCTATATACGGAGATGGGCTCGGTGATGTTGTTCAGGGTCTATTCAGAAAGATAGCCCCAAGAGCAATGGACCTACTGGTTGCAAAGCAACTGGAAATGAAAGCTATTGACGTTGTTCATGATAAAGGTGTTGGTGATGTTGCTAGTAAAACATTCTCAACAGTTAAGGATAGACTAGCACGATTAATACACAGACCGCAGTGGTGCGACCTCGGCCAGTAAAATTATTTAGCACCGTTAGTAAAATAATAAATCAAGCTAAAATGTATACTAGCGCGAGTTGGCTGGTGTACCCCTGCCACTGGGAGAATAAAAAAAAATAAAATAAGAAAAATATAACTGCTAGTCTAATAACAGGAAGTGGTCTTCATATTAGATGATAGTAATTGTAATTACTAATTGTAATGAATGTTGAGTAAGTATTGAACATTAAAACTTAACACATCGTACATTAAAATTTTATTACAGTCAAGCCAGTAATATTTTTTGTGAAGGGTTATTCGACCTTTTCTCATGTCAGTTGTTAGATTTCGTGAGAAATGGAAAGGCCAGCATCTACGTTTAAGTTAGAATTGATCCGGGTATCGCAAAGCTGTCCTGGGAAAGTAAACACTAGGATGTCGACCAATCCGCCTAATAGGAAGGCCATGTCGAATAGTCATTTAACAAAAGGAAATTGGTATGTATCGTATTTCTCAAATTCTATCCTGTCAATAATTATCTTGGGGAAAAAATATAAACGGCTGATTACAATTGGTCAGTACAACTTAAGGCCTACAACTTGGTAGACATGTTGAATTTAAAGTAACTACTTTGGGTAAATTTCATTTGTCCGAGATTTTCCTTCAAGAGGAACAAGTCTCGTCTGACTCCAGGGTCAAACTGAAGAGTAGTTCTTTCCTCGATAAGACACATAAGGGGACTAGGTGGCTGTCTTGTAGGAATAGACAGGCATTTAGTGCTAGGACGCACATTTTCTTGGAAATAATAGCATTAAGGTACTCAATTTTAATTTTTCATGCAAAATTCCATTTTGTTGTTTTGTTTATGCAAATGTGTTTGATATGCCTTTCATCCATAACATGCATCGTTTAATCGATTTTTTGGAAATCTGTTGATATGCTAGAGTTGTTATGCAGTTTATTTCTTTAATTTTTAGTTACTAGTTAATTGATAAAATTGATTGCATGAAATCCAAATTTAAGATGTGTAGAATTTCATAGGGTTATATGAAATAATTTCGTTGTCTGTTAAGACGATGCTGATTATCGTGAGTTAACGATAATTTCATATTTATGTCTGTTTTTTAATGCTTAAAGAATCGTATAGGTTAGGGATTGCCGTGAGCTAGACGTTAGTGAATTTTATGCAATAGTTTGGAACTGACTAGGTTGGATGTCTAAGGGGTCATGTGGTAGCGTATACAAAGAGATACTGGAATGTTTGTTTATATACACCACTCACATGTTAATGTATGGTCAGCTGCTGTGAAGCGATGATGATGACCTATGGAATCAGGTCAGACTTAGATGTACATTACAGGGGTTGTTTGTAACTAGAGATAACGATTGCACCTTACTCAAAATAGTCTGGGAAGTCCAAGCGGTTAGGATAGAAGGATCAAGAAAGATCAAACATATAAACGTGAAGGTGGGAAGACATGGGATACACGGAGACAAAGACAGGAAACGGTGCTAGGTGATGCAAATCAAGCGTTGATGTTGTGCTCGTTTCACCATTCTCGTTATCATGCTGAAATGAATCAATAATTGAACACTATTAAATTTTGTGACCGTAAATTTGCTTGATTTGAAGTTGACACTATTAGTTAATGTTATTGAATAAATTGTTATTATCTAAAAGTGGATTCATATTATTTCTCCTCCATAGTTTTGCAGGGTTATATGTCGATGTTCTAACTGTCTACTCATACCAGGCAACAAGATCGAGGGGAGTCATCCTCTAGATAACGATAGCCAAATCTAATTAACCATCCTCTCTTTTGCGTAGAGGAATAACATCGTTACGATAATGTTCAAGCGTGTATTTGATCCAGCATTTGACATGGATGCGCTAGTCCTCAAAGATGAAGCGGTACGTGATTATCAGTATTTTTCGTATGATACACGAGAGCCAAATCAGCGTGGGCGAAATGAGCTGCAAGTTCAGGATACAAGCAGATATTTTTGTTACCTTTTCAAGCATTAAAGTAGAAGGTGAAATTATTATATAAAAAAACCAATGATACTAAATATGCAGCTGATGTTATAGTTGGTTTTATAAATAATGGCTTCATGGTGGTGTTCAACAGTGTCACGCATAGCATCGACGGAGGAAGCATTGAATTATGCTTGAAGTTGCAATTGTTGCTTAATCTGATAATATGATGGCTCAAGTGGGATACGTTGTATTTAGTGACACCATCTGTAGATGATCTGCAATGCTACAACGTACTTAAAGATTTTAATGAAAATGCAAAGTTGTTAAACGAGGACGGCAATGATACTATTAATTTTATCACCGACATCAACGATGCTACATCTGTGGATGATCTTAATGGATGCAATAATAATCTCGTAGTATACGATGATGTGATACTATGCAAACAATCAAATCCAGCTCGGATATTTTTCAGAGGCAGACACAAGTTACTCGGCAATATCCTTAAATACCTGAATTGATCGGAGATAAATGCAGTCTTCTGGTTGTCTTTAATGGTGTTGATACCCATACACTAAGAAATATCCAACAGACGTGGTGTTCAGGGGACATGGATATGATTAAGTTTAAAAACTTCTTCTCAAAAGTGCGATTCCTCGTGGATTTATCACGATAAATTTACATGATCCTAAGTGTTATATTTCATAGGTCTCGATACTTGTTTTAGCTGAAAGACCAATTACTTATTTTACGCCCTTGAATCAGTTAAGTCACGCAGCAGCAAAGATGGTGGCGACTAATAGATTTTTTTTTTACACCAGACGTCGATAAATAAATTTAAGAATACAAGCGTCAAAACAAAAATGCGCTACCTTGTTAGAAGCCTCGGTTTAACGATATTGACGCTTGTCTGTTTAATTTCGTTGGAAGCTTTATTTCTGTTCCCCCTCCGTACTTTAACGTTATTGACTCTTGTATTTTCATTTTCGTAGGAAACATTGTTTTCAAGAATAAACCTTTCGAAAATTTGGTCTGTTCACCTCCTCTGCTGCTTTAGCGATTAACCAGAAGCTTAAGATTCTGATTGTTTTCTGCGAATCGATCTCAAATATATGTAATTTTAGTGTGTGTGTGTGTGTGTGTGTGTGTGTGTGTGTGTGTGTGTGTGTGTGATAATCACTTTAGCCGATACGGTTCAAGACTCGTTCTTTTCCCTCACGCTTAATATATTCTTAAATCGGTATATTTATACTGAATTGTTTGAACACGTTTATTGCACATTTAGTTCCAAATCTCATGGTTTCTACAAGAATTAAGACTGAGTTTTAACCAGAGGCGTAGCTATGATATTTTGCACCAGGGAACGAACTATAAAATTGGCGCCCCAGCCCCCTCCCTGTTTAATCACAATTTTCTATTTTACTTATTATAATGTAACGTTGTAAGCCTTATTTTGGCGCCCTGTACCTTGGCGCCCGGGGACATATGTACCCCCTGCCCCACCCTAGCTACGCCTCTGGTTTTAACCTCCGTTCGATGGACCGAAAGCCGCCACAGCTCATGTGATAGATCTCTAGAATCGTAATCCAAAGGTCGCGATTCCATAGCAGCTCATGACAGCCTATGTTCGCGTCTCAGCGTCATTTAAAAAGGCGCTTAGCTCCCATTTTCCTCTGTTTAGTTTAGCCAGTAACGTCTTAAAAGTACTTTAAATACGACAAAAACAAAATGCAATTGATGGACCACTTAAGAATATCCGTCTGTAACACTGTAACAAGTACTGTACTTACGACGATTTGTTGATAGCTGATGTGTAATTTCCTGATACACAGTTCAGCAGAGATTTACATCTGTTAATGTTTAATAATTTCAGGATGAACTGTTTGGTGTGGCGGAGCGCCTGGTTCTGACACCAAATGAAGTATGTGGGATCATTTTAGGCGACACGTGTGGTACACCATACGACCCAGCTTCCATGTGGAACGTCACACTTCCTAATGTGCCGAAACCACCAGTAAAACCACCTATCCCGCCAAAGGTAATGTAATATTTTGTTATGACGTTTGATTCAAAGCATAATGGTTTCATTAAAGGTTTAATTTAAATAAACCATTTTAAGGGATTTGTTTCGGGTGAATTTAATTGGTATAGACATGGAAGTTGCTATTTTAAATTGATACATAACTTTCTAGTGAGTACTAACCACAAAGGAAATGCTTGTTTCTAAGAAGTTTATAAACACACAAACACACACATACACACACACACACACACACACACACACACACACACAAATTGTAGGAAATATCAACAAGTTTTTTATTTCTCTGCAATACAAAGTCGAAATTTAAGGGATACTTACAGTATTTAGAATTTAATCACATATAGTCACAAAATATGTCCTATAACAGGTTTATAGAATGTAGAATTCCAATAGTCTGAAATGATCTGATGTACAACAATCCAGCTTTTAACGAGTTCACAATAATCCAAAATAGTGTGCTAGTCTAAAAAATGAATGAGTACTTCTGTAATTCTATTCAGTGTTTTAAATAATTCATTTCGAATTGTATCTGACAAACAGAACTAAAACATTAATTATTTGTTTATCAAATCCATATTTATACACATTTTTTATTTGACCTAGATGTGAATAATACCAAGGGAAATTTCCATTTAAATTGTAAACAAGACTGGGCCTGGAATATTCCAGAACTCAAATGCTTTGTTAACATTCTATTTATAACTTAAAATACTGGACAAACGTTTACATTATCTAAACTACAGCTTTTATTCATGGAAAAAAGTTAAGCACTCAGTTAAATGTACATAACACTTTCCATCATAAAAAAGAAAGATTGATACATCAAAGCTATTTTTACATAGTTGTCAGATAAGCATACAATACTATAATAATTTCAGTTTTACATGGCCTGATGTAATATGAATGACAGCCAGCCTAATTATTCTAAATATAAAAAAATAAAACAGTATACTATTTCTAAACAACTGAGAGTGCATCTGCAATTGCATTATCTTTTCCTTTGACTCGTCTAATATCGTTGATGTCTTCGTACAGCATTAAAGTCCACGTAAACAATGATTATTATTTGTCACTTTGATAATGGAAGTAGGGGTAGGGGTGTGTCACTGAATACAATAATCGGAAAAGAGCTGAACTAATATACACTTCAGAATGTTGCAGCCATCAGCGAAGCCAAACATTCCTTTACATCTGTGGAATAATTTATATAGTGTTTATTTCTTTAGAAAAAAAATCAATTCTCGACACGATCAACACCATTGTTGTATTTTTCATTCAATACTCCACCAACCTCTAAATCACTTGCATCAACAGATATTTTAAGTAATTGGCTGAAATTTGGTGCTGAAAAAACTGTTATACTTTTAATGCGGCATTTAATGAGCTCTAGTTACGTTTACTTGGTTGTATAAAACCATTCTCCATTAAATATATAATGTACTTTTGAGCGGATATACCATACAGGTCAGATGCAGAATCCACAATATCAGCATCATGCTAGAATTTATTTGTTCGTATTAGAACATCAGGAAATAATTGCTTGTATTCATATGATAGCTGCTTTAGTTCAGTCCTTTCCTGTTGTTGTATATGTGACACTTTCTGATCCAGATTATTTAATATTTCTATATTCTGCTCATTAGTCATATTGAATTCCCTTGTTTAAAATCTGGCTATGTGGGATAGGTACAATTAAACTGATTCAATCATTAACTGTGCTATCTCTATGAACATAATTCTTTAACATATTTATAGGACAAAAGTTGTTTCTGTTTCCTCCTCCCAGAAATATTAATGTAATTTAAGCCATTTGCTCTCTTTTAATTGTATAATGACCATACAATGTGGCCCAAGGATTTTGATGTATAGGCTAGATAACTAAAGCTCTATCACCTGGCTGAAAACTCATTTCTTGTGTATTTCTGTCATACTTTAATTTCATTTTTAAAATGAGTAATGAAGATTAGTTCCTACTACTACACAAGCCTTTGACAAATTTTATTTGAATTCAAAGACATAGTCAAGAAGATAAATCTTGTTATCTTAATAGTAAAGACGTTTCTATTTTAATAGCCTCATTGATCCACAGACCGTATGTTCAAAAACCAGTTCAAAAGGAATAAATCGGATGATTCTTAAACCGATTCCATAACAGCAAAAATCAGCAAATGAATACCCTTATCGCAAGCATTTCCTGTATCAAAGCCATATTACAGAATCATGTTGGTGTCCCAAGTGGACGAGTGGTCTAAAACGCTCACTGTTGCGGATCATTCCCATCTCATCTCTGTCTGTGTGGGTTGAGTTTCAGATTCGGCAAATGTAGGTATGTGAGAAAGTTCGCTAGTAACTTCTCGTGAGTCGGTGGTTCTTTCCGTGGTTTTCCAGGGTTCTTCCTCCACCATTAATAATGGCCGCCATGTATAGCCTATTTTGTGCTGAAAATGGCATTTAACCCTTTTACAACAACAACAATACCAACAGAATCTTGTTCTTCAACATTTGATGAATCTTTCCAAAACCCTTGACTTTCAGCGTGATATGCAGAATAGATTTAAGTTGTTGGATGCCTAATTCATGCATAACTTGTTAGAAAACTCCAGTCCTAAAATTTGATTCTTGCTCAGACTGGACAGATTTGGTACAGAAAACAAGTGTTAAAAAAAAATTATCAGAGCTTTTGCAATTGTTTTTGTTTTAAAATGTCTCAAAAGAAATTGCGTTTGGAAATCTTGTGGCTACACATATTATGGTCAGTAAGTATTAGTTGCCTGACTTTGTTTTAGGTAAGGGACTAACACAGTCTTTCATTATTGTGCTTAATGGATTGTCAAATGCTGGAATTGTATGCAGATGAGCCTTGGGCATCTTTTGATTGGGTTTTCCTGCCATTTGAAAAGTGTGACAAGGTCTACGGTATTTAGAACATCACTTAAAGTTTTTGCCAATAAAAATTATTTAAGATAGTGTGATAAGTCTTATTGATTCCTAAATGACAAGCCAATGGAGTTTTATGGGCTAAACTAAGAATTACCTGTTTATATAACCTCAGAACAACAACTATAAAGTTCGCTGACAGTGAACCTCATTACAAGTTATATCAGTGGCTCTCCATTTTCTCATAAGGACCCCATTGTTAGCATAGTAGCAAACTGGAACTTTCGTGGCTTCAGTTTCACTAATAGCCTTTCTAAAACAAGGATATCTCATGATCTTATTCCTGTTCAACAAATAGTTATTGCCTTTTGTCACCATGAATGATTAGAATGAAGAGAATGAGGATCACTTATCAATACTTCTTGATTAATACTAGAAGCAAAGTTAACTCCATCAAAAAGCTCATAAATGTATGAACTAAAGGAATTATTTCCTGATCGACATCATTCTCAATGGTTCATATGCCATAGCTACTGTAACTGCCTAAGCAGATATAAATCAGGGATTTGGCTCTCAATAGGAGGAATTTTTATCCAAACAAGTCTTGTCAGTTTACTAGTTAATTTTCCATGACCTTATTTCATGCTAGGTCATAGGTAATGAATACTAAAAAAATACCTTCTTAAGATAAAGTTTACACTATCCCAAGAGTCACATTTCAGGAAATTAAATCCAATGGCAAAATGATACAGTGAAGAGGAACATTTACAAAGCCATGCTCTACTCCTTGAATAAAGACACTTTCACTAGAAGACTTCTCAGGCACAGGCAAACCTGATAATAAATGAGTCATAGTACCAGCTATGTTCTTTTTTAATAGGGATTGGCTTAGCAGAATAACCAATAAATGATATAGAACTTTCTGATATTGATGGTTCACATCTCTTCAAACTAAAATCAGACTGATTTGATCATTACAAATGTAATTGACCTCTTTGAAATAAGAGCTCTTGGAATAGCTTTTTTATTATTCTGATGCTTATTTCTCAACCTGTATCAATCAGAAATGACATACCATTTCCATTTACAATAAATGCAATGTTGGAAGGGATAAGGATGACTGATTAGTCTTTTAAGATGTTGTTTTGAAAATGTTGTGCTGGATTGAGATTTGGAAATAATCAAATGAGACTGAGATGATTTTTTTTACCATAAAAATACTAAGAGGTAGATTATAATCTGCATTTGTATTTAAATCATTCCTTTCAAAGCTGAAGCCATATGCATTCCATTTCCATCTTGAGCTTTCTATCTGTAATTCCTTTAATTTCATATCAAAGCCAAATATAGGCTTACCAGTCAATGCAAAGCAATATCATCCAATATTTACTTTCCCACCAAATACTGAATCAAAATATTGTCACTTGCTTTTTTAAAGATGCTTTTTCTTCAAACAGATCATAATGTCTGGCAAGCTCAAGCAACCAATCCTTTTGTTATAGATTCTAACCCATTCTAAGTAGGATTTGAAACAAAGTTATCAACATCAGATGTTATTGTGAATGTTTTGCTTGTTTCACTAAAGATTTATTCAGGGTGCACAATGAAAATCATTATCAGATAAAGTGAAAATTCTCATACAATGTCAGTAGAAATTTTAAAGACAATTTTAAATATGTCTGGAATTTTTTTTCAAGAAATTCATATCCTGGACAAATCCTGAAAAAAATATATAACAGAAAGAAATGAAACAAACAATTTTCTCAAAATTTTGTATTTCTCTTCAATACAAAGTGACACTTAACAGTATTGTGAAGTAACTCCCAAAAAATCTCAAACGTCTTATCACAGTTCCTTAATTATAGAATGTTCTAAATGAAATCCATAGTCTTTAATGTTCTGATGCACCATATTGATACAGTCCAGAATGTTCTGAACTCAAATACTGTTTAAAATTTATATTAACTTCCTACAATCTTTGACAGAAGTTAATCAATGAACTTAGTTCAATACAGAATGTTTTTAATTCTTCTTTAAATAAAGGAAGGCTCCCCCAGGTTACGTGTGCTTCACTTAACAGACATCCACCTGGACCAAAAGTATATCCAGGGATCAAATGCTGTCTGTGGGGAACCACTCTGCTGTCGGGTTGATGATGGACCACCAGGTAAGGTGTCACTTGTTCCTATCATTAACTTGCGCTTATTTGACTATTACTTCATTGAATTACCTCAAATGGGAATCACTTTTTGAAGTAATTCAGAATTAAATGCAATTGACATTGAATATGCTTTTCAACCCATTAGCATATTGGTTGGGAGGGTTCGGGGGGGGACATGATTATTTTTTTATAGTTTGTTTCATTCAACTTAAGTATGTATAAAAAGATTCTGGTGAAATTTTCAAGAAATGGTCAAGTTAAATTAATAATTTTAATACGTATTATATAATAATATTGTTGAAGTCCATTTGGGTCTCTGATAAGGAGTTCTTGACTGATAGATGATGAGACTGGATTTTTTTTACATTTATTTTATACAGCATCATTAATGGCAAGGGTTTGTGTCAGACAAAAGGGACTGGATTATATTCCTAATTCATCTGCCTTTGTGCAGATATTTGACTCAGAAAAAATGTTTGTCATCTGCCATAAGTATTCATCCTAAATATTTCTTTGTAAAATATTTTGATTGAAAATTTTATTTTAATTAAACTCAAATTTGGTATGCAGCTCCAGACCAGGATGGTGCCGGGAAGTGGGGGGACTACAGAGGGTGTGATACACCCTACATCCTGCTTGACAGTTTGTTCACACACCTCAAGTCTATTCAGGACCAGGTATTTTATTAATAATAATAATAATAATAATAATAATAATAATAATAATAATCATTATAGTTTATGAAGTGAGGATATTGTGCTCTCCACCAGTAAATCTAAATCAAAGCTATAATACTATATTGTATTTGCATTTCTTGTAACAGTATTTAGTACATACCATACCTTTCTCACTTTCTTATCAGAGACAATTGTTAAATTTCAGTTATTTCTTAATGGAGTCAAAATGCTAAAGTTCGATTTACAAAACTTCATACCTCAAATTTGTCTATACCTTTTTCTATCAAAATAGTCAGGTTTGGACAAGCCTGCCTGGATAGAGGAATATTGTCGGTTGGGGGCAACACCTGAAATTGTCAGTAGTTTCCATGGGAAACTGTAAACTGCCACATTTAGTCATGCATGTTTCAATATAACTTTTCTCAAGGCAGACCTCTACTACATCGTTACTTTAAAAATACTTGTTTTATACACCCACTGTTGGTTGGAGTGTTAATGTTTTGTTTGGCATCTTAAGACACCATGACACACTATTTGTTTTAGTGCATAGATAATTGCATTCAAGTACCAGTGTAGCTGACCCTAGTTAGTATGATGGTAGAATTACAATTTGCATCATTTTGGTCTTGAGTGTGGCATGCTAACCACATCGATTTCAATACAATAGCCTGGCTGATGCTTTCCATATCTTCACAGATGTGTGAAACAGCATAGTCTACTGATTTTGCAATGTAGCTGACAAAGATCAAAGTCATTGCAGTATTACAATAAGGAAATGAAATTTTAGATAAGTATTCCAGTTCAACTATTTAAATTCACGAAAATTCACATGAGTTGCTTTTGATGCCCCATTATTGCATAATTAAAACAAAGTCAATGTCAGGGTCATTTTGGCAAGAAAACTGCAAATTGTGAATACATTATGTATGTATGCATTGCTTTTATTAAACTAGTCTTGGCAATTTAAAATTGAAGACAAAATTAAGATTGAAAGCAGCTTTAAATTTAGTTTAAACAAACAAGAAATAAAATTTAAAATGAAAATAATATGTTCTGTTTTCTTTTAAGTTTGACTATATAGTCTTCACGGGTGATTTGCCACCACATAACGTCTGGAATCAATCAAGAGAAGACCAGCTAGGTGTTCTTCATATTGTAGCTGAGATGTTCCTTACCCACCTTCCTGGTAAAATGGTCTTTCATGCATTAGGAAATCATGAGAGTGCTCCAGTCAATAGGTATGACAACTTAGACAACCAAACTTGCTGAAATATACTGATCTGAAATTTTTGGGGTGATTATCATATTTTTTTAATTTAGCTTCAAAAATTAAATTAAAGAAAAGTAATTTTTACAGTAGAGTCAAACTAACAACAACAAAAAAGATCCTGATCTGCCATAGCATAATGCAACTGCAGTCCAAGATCTGTGTTCTTTGTTCTACTGATTACTCCTAACAAACTGCAAACTCAGATCTGCTAGTGCATTATGGAGTGGCAGATCTGGGTTTGTACAGTTTCTATTGGACTTGTCTCATAAGGGAATATATATGGTAATGAATGTAGCATAAATCAGAAATAAATCATAATGTGAATATGCCATACTGGGTAAGTTCTGAACTTAGGCTTTGAATTACTTTATTTTGTATTCTGTGATTTTTTGTATTATCTTGAGTTAAATATACATTTATTTCTGTTTATACATTTTGCTACATTAAGATCAGAAGTAATGATTTTTCTTACACTATTCTTATCATCTGGAAAAAAGTCTTTGATAAACAGTTAGATTTATGGAAATAAAA